>JAQIXT010001419.1:0-15942 GCA_034700445.1 Stenotaenia linearis
TAGTCAACAAAAATAAAAATTTTTTGTGAATCAAACATACACGTTAAACGAGCGTAAAAATCATAAAATAAAAATTAAAATCCCATAGAAATTAATTTTTTTTGTAGAAAGTTTTTATAAAATCTTGTAAGAAATAAAATCTCACAAGAAAATACCTAAGAAAAAGTCACAATGTCTTACAGTAATCCTCTATGATGTGTTTTTTACATGGGTGTTGATGAAAGATTTTTAATTTCCAAGTAATAAAGTTAGTTTATGCAATATTGTTGTTATTGTTATTAATGAATTACAGTGTGGTAATGTTTCTTACTGTGTATAGCCTTACATCCTGTTTTACTCATTTTATGTTTATAGTTGGGGTTTATATGATGAGTAAACTTCTTTTAGTTTTGTTATTGTTATTATTCTCAACAATTTCTGAGATTAAGTCTTATGATGATGGTAAGTAATAAAGTCAGTTTTCAGTATGAAATGGATTGATTTTTGTTTTTTTAATTTAATTTTTATATAGTAAAAAAGATTAAAGGTAAGTAGTTGCTTTTAATTAGTTTGTTAATACTGTATTTAATTTTGTTTGTTTGAAGACTGTATAGATTTGAATATATTGCCAAGGAAAAGTTGGGGTTCTAAACATGAAAAGTCTCCTTTCAAGAAGTATAACAGAGATGCTGCAGCTTGGATTATGGTTCATCATACAGCTGGAAAGTCTTGTAATACTAAGGAAGAGTGTGTGAAAATTATTAAAGCAATAGAAGATTATGAAACATCAAAAGCACAGGGTATTAATTTATAGTTTAATGAATTCAACTTAAAATTTTTTTTCAGATTGGCTCTTTGTTAAGGTTGGAGTCAAATCAATGACTTGTGGGAAGACGAGTAACAACTATTATATAATGATTGAAGAAATTTATCACAAAAGGAAAAAAAATTGACCAAAAACAGAAAACATTCAGGGCTGGCTTGTGGTATTAAATAGTGTAAGCAGTGCTGTGACAGCCGGTGACTCACCGGTCGGCACTGTCTGTCGTACCGTCAGGGGGATGGGTCATTACCGAACTCTCGTAACAGGAAGTACGTGACTCATCCCTGACTACTAAGAAAAGGCCAAGGTCACCTTGTGGAGAGAATCCTTCCAGTGTGTGAACACGCAACAACTAGATTCGTTCTCCGCATGTCGACGACTGAAGCCTAAGCGATAGAGAGATGAAGTGGGAAGCAAGTGTTGATACTGCTGGCTGAGACGCAATGTAAGCAGCTGTGGGAATCCTTAACGCTCGGCCCCGCCGATGCTTCGGCATCAGCGTGGGACCGAGACGCACCAGTCATGGGCATAAGCAGTTCACCGGCTTCAGAATAAAGCCATACAACCAACGTGAATCGTCGTTCGTGTTAATCATTTATTCATGCACCGCGGAACCGGGAACCTTCACCCAGTACCCCATGGTGAAACCCCAGGAACCCAGTCACAGTGCTTAAGGGCACCTGAGTTGGGGGAAGCCAGCAAGGCTGTAGTGCTCATGGATGTGCAGCCACATTATGGCTGATTTTGAGGGCCAGTAAGGTGATGCATCCCTGGTAGCACAACTAGCACATAGGAACTATAGTTTCATATTTATTTTGGAAATTTCTTTCGACTATCAACAATTTTGTCTTTAAGTTATGCAATTTATTCCTCATTTTTGATTTTTTCCCTCCAACATTCTGACTGCTTAAATCATATTATTAACAATTTTCCTTCATTGAATTTTTACAAATTTTGGTTGGATTGTTGCAAATATCTTTTAAAAATCTTATCTTATCTTATCTTTGTCTTAATATCTTCTTATCTTTATCTCTTATCTTATGTCTTATATCTCTCTTGAATTTCTGCCAAATTGCTCCCAAATTATTGAAATTTCATGAACTTTGGCCAATTTCATAAACTTTTGTATTTTTCATGAATTTTGCAGATTATTCCTGATTTCTGCAAATTATTCCTAATTTTTGCAAATTTCTCCTAAGAATTTTTACATATTTTCACCTATTTCTGCAGACTACTTCTACGTTCGTTCTTGTACGTCAATAAAAATCTATTAAGCAGCCCTAAAGTATTGAAGTTTGCTTAGGGGTGCTGGTGTACCTCGAGTCAGTCCTGAAAACATTTATTAAAAAACTATCGAAAAAATAATAGCATTAGCAGAAAAGTAGCGATGTTATTCTTAAGTAGTGTTAAAAGTATTGCTCATATAGTAGTTTGTATGATGTGATGCAACCAATTCCTTCTGTAAGACATTTTTTCTTCTATTCTAGGTGAAGGAGACATATTAGCTCACTTTTTCATCGGTGGAGATGGTAATATGTACGAAGGCCGTGGATGGTTTATCAAAGATGACCACATTCCTGGTCTTAACCTTCATGTAAGCGTCTCCTTTATCGGAGACTACAGAAAACAAGATGCACCTCAAGTCATGATTGATAAATTTAACAAATTTGTGTCTTGTCACTTGCAGCTAGTAAGTTATAAAATTTTATTACTTCAGGAATAACATGATCTTTTGTTGTAGATGCAAGGATTTTGTCTGGAAGTTTTCAACTTTCATGACGACTACCGTTGCACGGAGTGTCCCGGCAAGCACTTGAGAGCTCAATTGGAGAATTCTACACATTATGACTTCTTGAAAAATAGACATCCCTGTAAAAAGCACAAAGAATTTGTTCAGATGTTGTACTCAGAATACAAAAAGGATATCCATGCAGATCATTATTACAGGCTTGTGTATGCCGATGACGTCAAAAAAAATGTGAAAGGCGATGCCGCTTTAACCAAGCATGGTGAATTATAAATAAAGTTTCAAGTTCAGTTAAATGTCCTTTATTTCATTTTGTAAAAGCAATTCACCATTCACAATTGGTGTGTGATGGTCACATGCCCCTTTACATAATCAATAAAATTGACACAACGCTGGTGAAAAAAATTTCGGAGGATAATGTAGAATGCTATAGAATGTTTCATAAATCCCATAGAATTCTATGGGATTCATGAAACTTTTCACAGTATTCTGTAGCCTTTTTTACCTGGGAAGTCAAAATATTTACACCAATCATAATTTTAGCACAATTCAATAATTTTTACACAAGTCAAAAGGTCCAAATAGAACCAATGAAAGAAACCAAGAAGGGGAAGAAAAGAAAGAGAAGGCAGAAGAAACCATGGCCAAATCAACCAGAGAAAAGAATGATCCCAAAACCGTTGGAAGTACCAAATTCTCATTTAGCATTACACAAGATGAAGTTGCCAGGAGTCAGAGATTTGGATTTGCCCCTCCAGCTTTTTGGATGATTGATCAGGGTAGATTTATGTGTTTTTGTGTTGAAGTTTTAAGTTGTAGTTTCCTTTTGACATTGAGTAAATGCTGATTTTGTGATCAATGGACGGTACTGACCATCTTGTGTGCGAGACAACTGACCTCTCAGTGCACCCGGAAGTGCGTGGTCAATGGAAGGTTATAAGAGTGAGGCCAAAAGCGCCTTGCAGAGAGAGCTCTTCCTGTAATGATGAGTGTAACATGGCTCGTTCTCAGCATGGGACACTCGATGAAGCCTGACGGCCTGATGGCTGCCAATGAAATGAGTGTGTGCGTAGTGAGGGTTGAGATGCGATGCAAGTCGGGGACTCTTAGCTTTGGTCCCACTTGTGAGAAGATACCAGTGTGGGACCGAGACTTACCAGCCACGGATGCTCGTGATTTATTGCAGCTTGAGGAATGAAGCCTGTGTCTGTGTCACCTTAATATTTGTGCACCAAGGACCGGGTGTCTCTGTCCTTAGATGGCAGGGACCGCAGAAGCCGGTTACAATTTGTGACAGTTGGAATGGCGAGCATGCATCGTCTGCGCTCGTCGCCATAGTAACCAACCATAGTAACGGTTAGAAACCCTTTAAAATCACCATAATTCGCCATTTATTTATTTATTGGATCTCAATAAATATCTTTGCTAATTCGGATATTTAGAATCCGAATATGAAGTCGAAATTGTGATCTAAGTACAACTTTAGTCATCATTAAGTGTTTAAATTCGAATAACCCTAATGAGACGTGTGGTCCACAGTTGGACCAACGGCCAGCAGAGGAGCTTCAGGGATTTAATCCCTTTAGTACAATTGCAGTTTGGCTAATCTCAAGACTCTACAATTGGGTTAAGGAAGGAATTTGCACATCCTTACCCATAATGCATAGGAAACTCCTATATAAACCCCCTGTTTTTGCTCAGTTTCCCCCGCTCTGATACTGAAACAAAACATGGTTGATTGACTACAATTTGGATGATTGACCACAATCTTTATTGGTTTGGTTTACCAAGAAAGCGTATATATTGGCCTAATATGTGATTAGGAAGTGTTATATATTTCACAGTATGCGCTTGACCATAAATCAAGAAGTGTTAGATTAGTGTATTTGCGAGGGCCTTAAGTGAATTCCTAGCAACAGGTCAAGGCATGTGAAAAGGAAGCTTTTGTCCCCTTTCTTGGATGTGGTCAAGGTCACAACCAAGACTGGATTTTGGGAAGTTAGTTGACTTTCTTATCGGTTCTCAAGGGGGCCGTAAAGAAAGGTTTTGAGTCTTTCCATGCGGTGGTCAAGGCGACCGCGTCGACGGACTAGTGATAGGGCACGGTGGCCTGATGTCGAGATGAGTAGCCCAGTCACAGGTGCTATGCCACATCCGCTTCAGATATATTGAAATCTGTTTGGCCACAGCATTGACTCGGTCTCCAGCCTCCCTAGGGACAGGAACCTCGGAACCTTGTCACATCTCCACTATCAAAGATGGCTGTTAATTGATAAAATGTTGCATAATTGCAATAATAATGTGTATTTGCATCCTTTATAATTCTAGGAAACAAAAATAATAAAATTTTAGCAATCTTTTATTAACATTATTTCTCTTCCATCTACAAAATTTTGTAAGTTGAAGCAATAAAATAAATAAAAGTCTCATTTTTAGTATTTGTATAATGTCTATCTAAATAGAAAAACTGATCTGGTGTGGGGCAAATGCAGTTGTATTGGGTATCATGTGGGCCGTAAGCTCTTTTTTTGATTTTTTCCCGGACTTCAATAAAGGCTATGCTGTGCAATCCCCAATCCCCATGGTGTTTTGTTGAAAAATCATATGCAAGACCTCTGTAAGTGAATTGGCTTGCACAGGATTTCATGTTATGAAAGTGAACAAAGACGATCGAGTTATCAGCTTTGCAACGATAAACTATCCATCCGTCAACCCAAGAATCAGACTTCAAAGTCATGAAATAGCATTTTTTTGGAACTATGACTGGAGGGGGAATTAAGTGTAATGCCCAATATCCATGTTGACTAACAGAGGCAACTAAACTAAATGTGCATTTGCTTTGGTTTATGAAGCCAATTGTAAATGTTCTTTCCTGAGAAAATTTAGTATTGTTATTTACTGATTCAACTCCAATACATCCTGCTGCATCTGTAATGAAAGAATATAAAACTTAACAATTTTAATAACTTTTTACAAAATTATATTTAAACTTATTTTTGTAAACATAAATAAATTACTCATTAATTATATTATTATTAATGCAGTTGGGTAAGTACTAATGTCAAAACTTATACTTCGAACACAAAGTATAAGTTACAGTTTTTTCACCAAACAAGGCTGCAACTATGGTTTGTGGTTTATTATTGTTACCGTAGTTATTATATCTAGTTAAGTTTTTCATTTGTAGATGTTGTTAAGCCTTTGTCTTGACCGCTCCACTCTCTTACTAATCCCAGAAGTTACTTCTGCCAATACTGACTTGTTAGAGGCCTTATACTGGCCTAACTAGATTTCATACATGGCATTTAGTATGCAACTGGGCTTGCACATTGGCTGCCTAGAAATCTACCTACAACTAGCCCTTTTAAGGGCATAAGTCCTGCCTCCTTGCTTTTCTAACTCATTGCAGGTTTCCACAAGAATTCCAACTGACAATTCATCACTTGGAAGTAGAGTATTGCAATGAACAGTTGGATGGATAAGTCAAGGAGATGCTTATAGAAATAGATAAGTTGTTTGCTTTAACTACATGTTTGCTTTTCAATATCACTTGGTTGATATTATGTTAACTAAGTGCTTGCACGAACGTGCAAAGTTAAACATCATCATCATCAATGAATATTTTGTTAAACTATGATCATAGTTTAGTGAACCGTGATTATTTCTATATTGATACAGTAAGAGAAATAACAAAAATTTTCACATATTTTAATGTAATATAGTAAGAGATAAATATATAATAAAATTAAATGCCATATTAGCAAAAATACATAACTATATCACTGCAAAAAAATTAAAGATAACTTTGACATTGACTTTACATTGACTTGAAATTTGTAAATTTAATTTTTTTGCTGTGTATAACACAAGCAATATTGGGTATGGAACTTGTTCAATTTTTGAACATCTGAAGGTTTAGAGGATATCTATAGGATATCTGTAGGATATCTGTAGGTATTGATATGTTATCTGAATTATCATACATACCTACTAAATCCCAAAGAAAGTATACATATAAAATAACTATTTTCACTGTCATTGCTGTATTTAGTGCTGATTACATTCAGCCAACTGACATGAAGGTTAAACCAAATAAACAGGATGCAATAAGAAAAGCAATTAAAACTTTTATAAGTGCTTATATGAACTTACATCCTGGACTTCAGTTTGGCAGGTCTTATGAAATGAGTAAATATATTTTGTTTGGATTACTTCTGTTTGTACCAATTTCACTTGTAAAGTCTTCTGATGAAGGTAAGTTTCAACATTATCTTAAGCATCTGAATTAGCAGACAATAATAGATTTGTATTTTTCTATCTCTTATTGCAGAACTTATTCCTTGTAAGTATAAACATTTGTTTTCGGAGTAATTATTGATTATTATTCTTTATCTTAAGCATGTGAGAGTTTGAGAATAACATCCAGGAAGGAGTGGGGTGCCACTCATCCAGACCCTCATCTTGATAAAATCAAGAAGCGGTTAACTCCTTGGATAATGGTTCATCATACTGCTGGAAAATCCTGCAGTTCAGCTGAAGAGTGTAAAAAAGTCATTAAAGATTTAGAAACATTTGAAATGGAACAACAAGGTATGTAAAACTTCTGAAGGTTGACTTTGAAATCAATAAAATTATAGAACAAAAGATACCAAAAAAAATAAAAATCTGCAATAAAAAATAAGAAGAATAAAGTGGTATCTAACAATGAAGAGATTGTGCTGCCCCATACAAATTAGTCTCAGAAACCATACAGAGCTCCAGCAAAATGGATTTTTATGTGTGAACAATTGTGAACAGTTGTGCTGATTTGTTATTTTTAAAGTCTGTGCATCCAATGGTTAAGCTTGTCCACAATTTCTTGTACTGCAGGTACAAAAGAGATTCTCTCCCACTTCTTTATTGGTGGTGATGGACATATCTATGAAGGAAGAGGATGGTATTATCCAGATGAATATATTCCTGGGTATGGTTTGCTTTTGAGCATTTCATTTATCGGAGACTACAGAAACCATTCTGCACCTAAAGCAATGATGGATGCATTTCACAATTTTTTGATTTGTTATAATCACAAAGTAATTGTTTCTAAAACATTAGCATTGGTGGACATTAAATGATAATTTAAATCTCTCTGGTTTTCAGGTTCAGCCGAAGTGCGTTGACCGTATTTTTAGTGTGCACGATGATCATAGATGCACTGATTGTCCTGGTAAAGAATTGAAGAAACAACTGAAGCTTTCAGAGCATTATGATCACAGTAAAAGTACAAGACCATGCGAAAGACATAAGTTATATACCGAAGAGTTTATGAATAAATATTACCGAGATGAGGAATTTGAAGATATGGAAAACTTCAAATTTAGCAAGACCGTAAAAGATTCGTTTAATAAAGATAAGTTTTTGCACAAAGAGGAGGGTGCACTGTGATTGTATAATGGAATAAATGTCAATATCCTATTATTTTTATTTTATTGATATATTTATTAGAATCCCAAATTACTTTATAGCAATATGACACAAGAATACTGCTTAAGCCCTTAATTTCTTTGCATTTCACTTTTTCTTACCGTTTTGTGACCACCGGTGAATCACCGGTCGGCACTGTCTGTCGTACCGTTAGGGGATTGGTCACTTAGCTGTACCGGAAATACGTGACCAATCCGAGTTTATGTCGTAAGGCCGAGGGCGCCTTGCGGAGAGAACTCTTCCGGCGTGCAAACACGCAACATGTTTGTTCGTTCTCTGCATGTCGACGCCCAGTGAAGGTAGAGAGATGTATCGGCATGCCAGTATCGACACCATGGGTTGACACGCGATGCAAGCCGCCAAGGGGATCTTTCACGTTTGGCCCCACCGAGCTTCAGCATCGGTGTGGGATCGAGACGTACCCGTCATGGATGCATGCAGTTCACCGGCTTAGAAATAAAGCCATACTACTACAAGAATCAAGCGTTTGTGTCTCACTTTTTCGTGCACCGAGAACAGGGAATCCGGGATATCTCCGTCCCTAGACGATGGTGATCTTGGAAGCCAGTCACAGTTTCAACTTAAAAGCGTAAAAACTTTGAATGCAAACCAACAAAAATTTCAATCGGAATGGAAGCGTCTCGTCCTTGAACTTTCCAATAACCATTTTGTTAGTCTTATTGGGATTGGGGTGTCACGTTGGGGGAGCAAGATATAAAATGATAAATACCAAAGCCGGCTTAAAATTTTGCGAGGCTCGGTGCAAAACTAAAGCATGGGGCCTGTTGCGAAACTTAAGCGCAGGGCCCTAATGGCATAACTAAGAATTTGGCCTGGGTGCCCAGTGGTATAGCTAAAAATGCAGTGAAAGTCAATGAAAATTCAAAGAAATTCAGTGAAAATCATTAGTGTTTAGGACAAGTTTTCAGCTCCGAAAATTCCGCTCGGCACCTCTCCCCCTGCTCTGGGTCCGACAAGCAGAGGGAATAGCAACGCTAAATGCTATAGCCAGTACTGCACCTTCAAGGAATGATAACTGGTCTGGTCACAATGGAAAACCTATTTTAGTAAGTGAATTTTTATTGATTCTTTATAAATAAGTGAATACTTTTACACAATTTTATAATGTGATCCAACAGTAAGAACGAACGTATCATTTTTCCCCATTGGGTAATGATTATCCTTATAGAAAAATCGGCTTTTCGTAGGACATCTACATCCATACTTCAAATCATCATCAGCATACATGCCTGGTTTTCCTTTATCAAGAATATTTACTATGCAAAATGGATTGTTCAAGAAACTATCAATTACATGTTCAGTTAGACGAATTTCATATGCTAGTGCTCGAACTTTGCAGAAACCCTTTTTGATGGGTGGATTAAGAGTGTGGATGTGGACCACGGTGTTGTCTTCTTCGCAAAGATATCGAAACCAAGATTCGGCGCTTCCCATTTTAGCTGCACTAATCAAGCCAATGAGTACGCAGTCTCCCGGCTTGACGACTTTCGGGGGATCGTAAAGGGTTCTTGATGTTGGTCTCTTTATCCTAACCATGGAATAAAATAAAATGTAAGGTCTGCAGTATGTAAACTATATGTTAGGTAGCACCGAAGTAGCAAAAAACTTGAAAAATCATTATTGAAGAAACGGTAATTGCATGTCGGACTTGTTAAACTTGTTTTTAAACGTTAAGCCTGGTTTTCACTAATGTTTCCACTGGACACAAGCAGAAAAATGCATGTATTTAATGCAAAGTCCACATGCGGTAGTGACTCCACCACTTCTGTTCAGTGATTATAATCGGCCAATCAGGAGTGACTTAAACATCGCCTAATCTGACATCTCTTGGGCGAATGGGCGTCAAACTTGGACAATAAAATGACATTATTACGGTGGATTCACACTAATGATGTTCACACTGAGACGTAACGTAAGAAATGGTGCATTGTGGGATTAAATCGACTTGACGTGGCTACTTTCCTTACTTCAAATTCGTTTAACGTAAAAAGCTACTGCCAGCCAATCGCGATCGATCTTGACTCAATGTTGATGATGTCACTTTACATCGCGTTCTCTCATTGGTTGATTCAAATAAAATGCCGTAACGTAACAAACCATTGCTACGTTTCCTTATGTTATGGCTCAGTGTGAACCTACGTACCATTACAGTATGGTAGTACATGTTAACAGTGGGAATACTGATTTAACCAACTTTTACTACTTGGGCTATCACTTCTTTGTTTTTACGCGGGCTCGAATACATCATTTATACCGTCCTTTTCCCATTTCCCATTTTTATTCAACCACTGTCCTTCGTGTGCTACGGCAGCCTGTAAAACCCACTTGCATCTACTGCTGTTCTTAAGATAAACAGTATGTGCACGTCCAGATACTGCATCAGCAATCCATTTAAAACCAGAATCAAATTTACAACCCATTGGCAGCGCAACTAAAAATAAAAATACATGACGGTAAAGAATTGCCCTTTTCTTCGTGGCTTGGGAACATAAATTTTTATTAGAATTAAATTTACTTGTGTTAATTGTGTTATTTTGTGTTAAAATGATTTCTAAGTGACTTTTAAAGTTTATTTGTTTTTTTTTTGCTATTTAATGCTCGTGAAATTTAATAGAGAAGGATTTCATACATGTTTTGCTGTGTTTGAATTATGAGATTGCGTTAATTTCGATAACTTCATAACTAACCCGAATGTGATTGGATTTCAAAAAGATATTATAGAATTTTGAGGATTTCGAAGGATCTCAAATTCAAATCTCCTGTTAGTTTTAACTTTATTGTTAGTAAAAGGTACAAAACAAAATATTTTAGCCAATTTCACCATTTTATCTGCTCCTCAAAAACTCACCTGGAGATTTGTACTCATCACCACCATAGACATGAATAACTGCATTAAAAAAGTAAAAAAAGCACAATTTAAAACCAGCCATGTCTGTTTTATTTGTACTTAAAACAGGATGTAATTAATATTTCATTTAATACTTTATTTTTATTATATCAATATCAATATAACCTATCGTCAGACTGCTGAACTGAAAAATATTTTCTGCCGCGCTTGCTTTCTGGCGCCATTTTGTATCCATTGTACGAATGAACGTAAAGACAATAATAGAGCTCGAAATGTAGGTTTAGTTGATATTTTTTATTTAAAAAAATGGATATATTTGTCTAATATTGTGTTTGTTTTGTTTAGATTGGCGAAATAAACAAATTGTAAGATAAAATGTGCGGTGATTCACTGAAATTTCATCTTAATAGAGGAAAAACTGTAAGTAGGACCGAAATTATTTAGTTTTTTTTATATTATGGTAATAGAAATAGAAATATTAGTGGTGTTGATTGAAGTCATTTGTAATATCTGATTGTTTGGTTGGTGAAATGGCAATGGTGGGCAAAATTGATGCGATTTATGTTAAAATGGGAGTTTTTGTGTTTTGAAAGTGTATTTAAAGGGTTGTTGGTGTCAAAACTGGGTCTAGGATGTGGAATGAATGAGTTTCTAATGACCGAGTATAAAAATGGTGATGATTTAAACAGATTTTGAGTGATTTTAGAAAGTTTTACTTGTATTAGTTATAAGATAAGGTTCATGATATTTCAGAAGATTTTTTAAAGATTTATCTCAAAAATTTATATAAATATAATTTAAATATCTGTAGAATTTTAACAGAATTTGTAATTTGATGCAATTTATAAAGATTTTATAAAGCATTTCAATACTTACTTTAGAATTTTCTGAATTTCATTTTGATTTTTAGATTTTTTATGTTTTTCTGGCCTTATCTTCATTTATTTCATTGACTGTATCAAACAGTGATATCTGCAGTGAGAAAATTCATTCTAAAACACCATGTTTACACACTTGCATCCTGAAACTCATGAAAAGCTCAGTTGCTACACAAAATGTGATCAAATGACATAACCCCGGGAAGGATGAGCACCTTTCCAGTGAAAGAGCAAACAAAATGCATTGGGTGTGATGTACTTCCTGTCGTTTGTCAATAAAAAGCAACTCAATGAGCCTCACATCACATTTCCCCTGATACACTGAAGAGGACTAACAACAGGTACAGAAGTTGACTTTAAATTTCATTTTAACATTTTAGTTTTATTAAATTTTTTCAATTTCAGATTGAATTTTTGTCTAAATAGTCATGAAGACTAATATTTTCTTAGTTGTCTTATTCGGCACGCTCATTTGTGCCTTCGCTGCTTCTGTGGAGTCGAGCGATGAGAAAATGAAAGACGAAGATGAAGATTTTGATGGTATTGATGAAGATAAAAAAGAGAAGAGACAAGCAAGTGAAGATAGCACTGCAGGTATCCCCCAAGATAGCCCTCCAAACAACCCAACAGACAGTCCACCAAGTGATACTGGAAAAGATCCATCTTTTATAGATAAAGTTAAAGATGGCGTGGGAAAAGCTTTCGACAAAGTGAAGGACACGGCTAAAACTATTGGAGACAAAATTAAGGATACGGCTAAAACTGCTGGAGACAAAATAAAAGAAACTGCAGGAAAAGTTGCCGATAAAGTGAAGGATTGGTCCGGCAGCTCGTAGATTTTCATTTACTACATTGTATACTAATTTTATATGTATTCCATAAACAATGAATGTAATAAATTAAATTTTGAAAAGTTTGCGTATGAAGTTTGAGACTATAAACAAATCGAAGTCGAGCATCGTCGAATTTTGACGACTTAATGACAGCTGAAGCTTTTTTACTTGCTTTTAAGCGCTTTATTACTTGTATTGTATTTCACGCACAATTCATTCAAACGATATCAAAAACAAAGTGTCGAGGGAACTATGTGACTGCAAAGATCAAAAATTATTTCTTTACCGTTTCAGAGTGCGTAAAAATATTAAAACTTTCCTTTAAAATGCAGCGACTGCATTTTTCTGAACGTTTGAAGGTCCCAGATTGTCTCGAATACAATTACACATTCAATTTTTATTAACTTCCTGTTAAATAAATTCATAGAAAAATTATTGTACAGCTGCACTGATGGCTGGGATCTGAATGGGCAAATGACGAGATGATAAGAATCTTCCCAGAGGAAGAGCAAACAAATTGCAATTGTGTGTGATCTGGTTTCCTGTGTTTTGACAAATATATGAAATTGAGTCACTTTTTAAATTCACATTGCTCCCGGTTTCAAGAGGAACTGGTATGACCTATTTTACATTTTGAATATTAGTTTTTGAGTGGTTTGATTGATTTGTTTTCTATTTGCAGGTTAATTTGGTCACGGATATTGAGGTTTGTAAAATTGATGGTGATTGGATCTTTGAACCATGTGAATCTAGAATCTAACATACCTGTGTGTAAAAATGGCAAAAATTAGAAATTTTCAAGTGAAAAAAATTGTGAAATTTCACAATCATTTTTTGCAATCTGTTAAAATAACAGCTTCATCTGCATTTGTTTCTGATATACAGTCGTACCCGCTTATAGAGTCAATCAAGGGATCGGGTTAAATTGATGCTATAAGCGGGTTGACGCTACAAGCGAATCCGCTTATAGCGTCAAAGTGTTGGCCGGACCGCACCAAACGTGACGCTGTAAGTGGGTTGACGCTATAGCCGAGGTCGCTACTGGCGGGTCCGACTGTATTTGTGACGAATCAGACTTTTTACTCATCCTATATACTGGGTTTCTTGATAAACAAAGTTGAAATTAATGAGGCCTAGCCATCTACTGATATTCAAATCAAATTTGAGTAATTTGCCTTGCCGCAAAAAAAAATTCATCGTTATTAATTGAATTTTTTACTTTACCTTGACCAATTACAAGTGTTCCTGAAACTCGTAAAGCTAAATATCTTTGTAAGGTTATGTTAACTGTTCTGCCAGTGCCCATAGACTTGTTGTTAGAATGCCCACATCTGGATCCAAGAGTTCCAGGTTCACATCTGGCTGTGGTCAGCAATTTTTCTGGGTGTGAAACAAAATACTCTTATCTTGTGCATCAAGTCGTTAGTGCATTTCTATTTATTCAACTAAGATATGAGATATATAAAATAATCTACTTATAGAACTAAATCACATATTACTAATAGGCAAAATTGTTCTTTTAGCTAATGCAAAGTTTGCTTTGTTGTTTTACATGTAATTCATGATCGTAGTTTGAAGAATTAATATCAGTACCACTAGCTGTACCTCAGAGGACAGTTGACATGTTTTTGTTATCTTCTGGAAATAATTTACAGCTATTCTAATTTAAAAAACCACTATTCTTATTCAATATAACTTTCTTTTTAAACAGTCATGAAGATAGCTATTGTCTTGCTCCTGCTGTTTACCAATGTTCTTTCGGTCGTTACCATTTCTTTGTTCGACAAAGAATTGAAGGAAATTGAAGATGAAATTGAAGATGAAGTTGCCGATGGAGATTTTCTTTTTGATTCAACTCTGGATGAAATGGAAGTTGAAGAGAAGGTGAAGAGACAAGCAGATGAAGATGATTTACCCACGCCTCCTCCTTCTGGAGATGGAGGTGGAGGCTTCTTGGATACTGTTAAGCAGAAAGCAAGAGAGGCTATGGATAACATCAAGAAAACTATTGATGCGGCTCATGAAAAGGCTAAGGAGTATGTAGAGCAAGCAAAAGAAAAATGGAAGGAGTTTTCTGATGCAGCGAAAGAAAAAATTAAAGAAATCAAAGATAAAGTGACGGATTTGATGAAACCCAGCTCAACGTAATATATCAGCGATCAACTATAAATGAATGTATAAATCAATTTAATAAATTGAGTTCTACTTTTCTTTGTGTTACTGATTTGTTAGTCAGTAGTAATTCTGTTGGTAACACTAACAGTACAACAAAAGTTCTGGAACTGATAGTGTAGATCATTGATATCCCAACAGGTTTTGACACTTTTGCCACACTTTTAATCAATAAATTCTTATAAAAGTATAACTTAGAATCAATAAAAAAATTATTGAAATGTAAATTTCAATCATAAAAGTTCTTCTCAATTAACCCGAGTTGACTATTTGATTATGTTGTGATTTGTAGTTGTTGGCAACCTACAACAGCTTACCTATTTATCTATCCAGACTGTATCTCCACCTAGTGGTTGCTAATACAGTCTGTCATGTCTGGCCAGGCTCCAAGGCTTAGTCTGACCAGATGAACTTAAAATAATTGTTGGGTCCTGAAGATGAGTTATACAACTCACTTGTTTATTAATAAAATACAAGTTACAACAACTAGGGTCATGCACCACATACAACAATGTGCATGAGCATATGCTTTAAAAGAACTAAATTGATTCAGTTCTGGACAAATCACTTTCCCCTAAAAGAGATAAGAAGAAACTTGCCACAGTTATGGGATCATAATGACAACAAAGACAATCAACTTGTGTCTATTGGGAACTGAAGACTGGATATAGGTTGGATGAGATACATTCTTACACACAGGACATCCATGGTATTCAGCTTCTCTTGGATGCACAGACTTTAAAAATAACAAATCTGCACAACTGTGGAATAATTGTCCACATTCTAATCATAGAGATTACAGTCAAAATGATTCTAAGGATTAACAAGTAGCAGTCTTTAATTATTCAATAGAGAGTTTGCGGAGCTCTACCCTTACTCTGTCCCTTACACTAGAGCTTTTCTTTAGAGAAGACATAATGTAAGGTTTCAGCTCTAAGGGATAGTATAAAGAGGTTTGCGATTTGTTTCCTCAAAATTTCCCCTTACCTTAAGTTTTGTCTGGGTAACTTCAAAATGAGATACGAATCGACGATCTATTCGTGGCCGAAAAATGCGATTTTCGTTAAATTTTAGTGTCAAATGAGCAATAACAAGTTCATCCAGTTGTTAATAAAGTTAGTTTGAGTTAATTTTTCTATTTTATATGGCTGGATGGCTGCTAAAAACCCAGATTACGA
>JAQIXT010001420.1:0-15927 GCA_034700445.1 Stenotaenia linearis
AATGTGATCTAAAAATGATGGAATTTCATAGCTGAGTGTTGATATTTATAACACTTGTACAATAGCGACTTTTGTAGTGCTTATTCATGTTACAAGCTCCAAAAAAATTGTGGGATATTTGCAAAAAACCCTCCAAGCCTTTAATTGACGTGAATAAGTCTTTTGACAATCCTCATTCCACCAAGGCTTAGGAGCTTCCTAGGCCGCCCTGATGTTTGTGGAATAGAAACCTTACCAGCTAATGTAACACAAGATGTAAAGTGTTCAACTGCCTCATCAATTGGAGAATTCACAACAATCTGCTCATCAAGCACTACCGAATCTCTGAACTTACCCAAATCAGCACGATCAACCCTCCAACATGGGCAAGCCACTCTTGAACAACTAGCCAAAGCGTCACTCGATATAATTTAAGAGTTTAAGAATAGTTGAGTGCCTGATACGTTGACTCCTGCCCCTGTAGGAAGCAATGTTTCACCATTGCCACAGTAGCTGGTGGCATTCCTAAATCAACAATCTTTCGTACTTCTATTCGTACACCTTTTTATAACAAGATTCTCTTGTTGGAATTTGGAGGAGATTATCATTCATCATCAGACTCAAGTGATGAACTTGACTTGATGGATCCAATGCAAGCTGATCCTCTTGCGGTCGAAGTATTGGGTGGGAGTAACATTTCTTCTGTCGAAGTAAGCACTTTAATTCAGCAATTGCAGCGACTTAAGGGTGTAACCGATACCAAAACAACAACTACTGCGACCACCACGACTGTTACAACAACTTCTGATGTAGGGTTAATATACGTTGAAGAAATAGGGCGTTGCGACAATGAATAAGTCACCCCACCGTGGCTGATATGAGATACCACGGCTCCACTTACTGCACCGGGAGTTTGCGAATTTGGAGGCAAACTTTGCCGCTAAACTGCTCCTAATTCGTTTGCAAGTTGAACTGTGATGGATTCAATCCGTTGTTCTACGGAATCTGGGAGTTGAGCCGCATTTTCAGTAAATCGTTGCTCCATACAGTCAATAATGCTCTGACAAGTGGTATGGAAGTCGTTATGCAAAAGAGAATACACATTTATACCTGCTGGTCCTTTCTGTTGTAATTCTGGAGTCGGCGGCAATATCGTATCGAGACCTGGTATTGGGACACTAATTGTAGTAGCAGCTTCTCACTCTAAACTGTCTTCCGTGTCACAAAATTGGTCTTTGGAATCGCTGAGTTTACTGTGGGTGCTCATGATGATGAACTTTGAAATTTTCTAATCCAAGATGGCGTCGAAAACAACAAAGAAAATTATGAAACAAAATGAAAACAGAAAAGCCAGTAACAATGACTACTTGGTCAGAAAATAACACATTATGTGGATATTTTTGGCATGCAATCCTACTAGGGATGCTAGGTGTCACGTTTTGTGTTGGCGTACGTGCGAAGCAGACAACAAAAAAGTCAGAAAGTCGCAGATCCCGAATCGTTTAAGGTACGCAAAGCCAGTCTAGGGTGGCCAAGCGCACACGACCCAAGTGCACGTGAAAACCAAAAAAAGATTACAGAATTAAGGGTGCACACCAAGACACCAAAACACCAAAATAAACTTACCGAAATTGCAAAATTATTGCGCAAGTCTATACTTCGCTGCAAAATCCGAAATAAGTTAAGCACGCTCGCATTAAATGAATCACTGCAGTTAATTCCAACAGAAAACGGCACAAAATAAAGAAAAATATCACAGCAAAAGTGAATCCACACTCCAAATCAAACCAGATCAGTTCCTCCACCCAGATAACATGGCATTATTCCCTTAGTGATGAATGAAAGGCGCATCAAGACAACAGCAAAATGCACAAAGGAGGGCATCCAAAGATAAGAACCACTCCAGTCGAACGATAAGCGCTT
The DNA here is from genome assembly GCA_034700445.1 of Stenotaenia linearis. Taxonomy (NCBI): domain Eukaryota; kingdom Metazoa; phylum Arthropoda; class Chilopoda; order Geophilomorpha; family Geophilidae; genus Stenotaenia; species Stenotaenia linearis. The sequence continues at coordinate 1,903 of JAQIXT010001420.1, forward strand.
TCTGATAAATACTTCTCACTCAATTACCCAAGAAAGCTCTGCATGACTCATGCGGAAACATCAATCGAAAAAAGGGTGATTGGTAAATAAGGTGCTAACTAATCTGAATAAGATTAGTCACATACTTCCTGGTGATCAGAGCCATCTGTGGTCACTGATTGGAGTCGAACTCACCTAAACATGACAATCATATCATAAAAGAATAAAGTTGTCTGTAAATATTTAATTATTTACTTTGCATTCAAACATTTTCATTAAAATCACAAAATAATGTTTTCAAAGCCATTTCAGCCTTACTTTTACATATAATTACCGGTCGATACCAATGAATATTTATCTTTTCAGTTGATATAGCAAAAATTCCACTTTATGCACTATTCTGCTCTCGAGTATACTGAGGCTCAGTCATCGCAGCCAATCATGATTAAGGGAAATTGATTTTGTCATGACATCAAAATCATGCTGATGCAGCACATTTGTGGCCACAAGTGGATCTTCGATCCTTTTTATCAACATTTTAAATCATGCAATATTTTTTTCACGAATAAGAGTATTATGCGTACCTGCTTTGATCCACACAATTGAACAACATATAAATTGAAAACGTGATGACAAATGTGAATATGTCATAAAAAGAAATTGATGAAAATATTGTGACCAATCTCCTACCATTCCGCCCATTCGGGGTGGGTTTCATGGCGGTGGATTGGGCCACGAATAAATGACTGATCGGAGGCACGGATATCTTTGGGTTTAGGCCTTTATTAACCAGTTTTGGCCCAAGTCAATCCTGCCCCAAATCCCTTATCTACTCAATAAACACCTGTCCCACGGGGTCAGAGACGATTGCTCGTCCCCAGGTCGTGAAGCCCTGAAACATTGGTTACCGTAATACACGTTACTTCACTCTCAACCCATTCCTTTCGGGGTTATGGACGGTCACGGCTGGAACCAGATGAGCACAGCCAGAACACATCTTCTCCTCTCCGTGTCTGGTGAACTACCCTCTGGGCAACTCTCGTCCCCTCTTATCCCCATGTCGCATGACTGGAAGTCATGCGACCCACGTGGACGCGCCTCAACAAGCTGTGACACATCCGGAGACTTGACCACGCCATCCAGTGGCCGGGGCAGTGGGACCCCCACTGCCCCGGTCAAAGATAGTAATATCAGATGAATATAAAAAAGATGATAGATGCATGTATTATGTCGGTCAAATTCAATATTTTCTTACTTTCTTTATTTGGAAAAACCAAACTAATAAGAAATGCAAAATTATTCCTAAAATACGATTTTATCAGTCTTTAATAAAACTGTTTTTTTTTCATTTTTTTATAACCAAATATAAAAATTCAATTACTTTTAATGTAAATAAAGTTGGTTTTAGTATTTGACTATAAAATTGTGTTTTTTATCGTAGAATTAAGAACGGCATGGGACATGACTCCGTCGCAACCACCACTACCGCCACCGCCACCCTCTCCAACCAACCAAGCAAATGCAATGTCTACACTGCCCGCAATGTCTACACCAACTTCAAGCACAATTATATTTGGAAAGAGACATTATTTAGGATTGTCTGAATTTAACTCAGTTATTAAAAGCTCCCTTATGGGAAAAAACGAACTGAACTTGACCATTTCCGATTATAATTTCTTTTTCTAAAAATTATAATCAATTAAAATTTAATTTATGACCATTTATAATGTTTTATAAATATTTATTTGTTCATGTGTTTTATTTTTCCAGATGCAGAATCCAGAAGGGCAATATTTGATGACAACCATTAAAATACAATAAGTTTTTCAAATCCAACATGGCATTGAGCAACTGCAAAAAATTTACATTTTGATTTGTTTTTTTGATGAGATTTTATTTGTTTTTATTTATTTTTTTATTTTTTATTCAATTTTATGCCTATATCCCTCCAACGTCAACTTCCGGTATGCCAAACGTACAAGAATTGACCGAAGTAAGTCTATATCTATATTTCCGAAAGTTTGTGAGTCTGTGTGTGTGTCCTCCTATGCACAGCCTCAATTTATATCCAAATTTCACCAAATTTGGCAGGGATACTTCTAAATTAGAAGTATTAAAGGTTCTAATACAAAATCTAGAGCAACTAAAAAAAAATTTCGAAATTGGATCAATATTCATTTTTAAAAAATAATAAAACCCAATTTCGGATAAATCAGGTTTATGTCCACCAGCTGGCCACAAAATAACAAAATGAAAGAATGAAAGTGAAAAAAGGCTAAAATTAAAATGACAAAATGTTTGGAGTGAAATAATGGTGTAGCAGATACTGCAAAATCATAATTTCAACCATGAAGGTAGAACTTAACTCGATGGAAAATCCACTCCACTTAAAAATAAAATAAATCCTTTTAAAAATAAAATAAATTTTTAGTCATCGGTGATTTAAAACCACCTAAGTAGGACAAAACAACACTGCAGAATCCAAATATCTATATTTAATGTTTGTATGTGTGTGTGTGTGTTATATCGGCGCACACGCATACAAAACACGTGCACACATTTTAGAAACAAAAAAAAATTTGAAAAAAATTGAAAAAGTCGGTCCCTTTTGGCATTTTCCGCCATCTGAGACAAAAATAAAGTGGCCAAAACATGCGCGTGCAGTGACATTTCGCACGTGCGCGCACTTAAATTGGCGCACGCGCAGTGACAATTTCGGACGCATGCACACAATTTTTTATTCGATTTTATTTCGGAAAATCGAATAAAATATCGATTTTGAATCGATTCTGATTCCATTCTACGGAGGTCTAGATGTGGCGTGTCAAATTCGCCACATCCAAGCCTTTGCTAGCCGCCAAAATATTATTTCAATCACAAAATAGAGTTCAAATTCAAACTCTACAGGCTATTTTAGCCTAAAATGACTCGTTTTCGGAAACATTTGGGAAAAATTTATTTAAATTTATTCATGGTATGCAATTGGAATTTTGGAGAGCCTAATCTGCCGATCTAAGGCCAAAATGGCTTTGTATCGGCTTGGGGGTTTCTCTAATGGCAAAATAAATGTCATATTTGGATTCTGCAGTGTTTTTTACCCTGGTTTGGATGGTTTTAAAATTTTTTTTTTTTAAATCACGTGTTCGACGGCAATTTGACAAAACCGCTGCCGCGATCGAGCCACCGGACGCGGCCAAAATAGTACGCGATGAATGCTAAAACGGCTGTGTAGCGGCTAAAATGATGATTAAAATAGAAAATAAAGTTCAAATTTGGGGTTTGGGGGGTTTTGGCATCTTAGGGCTGAAATAAATTTTTATGCAAATTTCAAGTGTTTGAAATTTTATGGGCTGCCGACCGCCAAAATGGCTTTATAACGGCTTGGGTGTCATTCTAATGACAAAATCAAGGTCATATTTGGATTCTGCAGTGTTTTTTACCCTGGTTTGGGTGGTTTTTAACCACCGATGGCTAAAAATTTATTAAACTTGGCAATTGCAATTTTATCACCTTTTAACCCTACTCAAGAGTTAATTCCATGTTTCTAATCTCTTTTTTTTACTACTCCAACAGCACAACATCACAACCATTCAACATCACCAAGGATCAAGGACCCAGAACCAAGGACCCAGAACCCAGAACCAAGGACCAAGGACCAAGAAATTTTTTTAATGATTTTGATTTATTTATTATGTAAATTTAATTTAAAATGTAAAATAAATGTAAAACTAAAAGAATAAAGAGTTTCTATAAAATAATTGGTTATTTTATTAAAAGAATAGAATTGAAATAGAAACAAAAACATTGAACTTTTAATGAAAATTGAAGAAAAAACATTGAAAACACGTCAAATACATCATTTTGGATATTAAAATACAAAAAAAAAGTATACAATTTAACTTTTGAAAACAAAAACCCTTAATTCTAACTTACTTCTACTTAATTCTAACTTAATTCTAATTAATACGCGCGCGTCGGAATGAGATACTAATGTCAGCAGAGACTAGATGCTAAACCAGATATCATTCACTACCGTACAGGCTTTACAACGATTCACTACTCCTTGATCCCTATCAACCAACATTTTCTCTCATTCACATTATACATAAGCTTTCTTTCTGCTTATATAGTGGTTTGAAATTTTACAATCGTCATGTTGGTACATGACAAAAAATGTAACAAGCTTAACTTCTATATTTCTTTACATAATTTGATGAAAATCAACAATTAAGTACATTTTAATACGTGGAATCGGAATAAAATGGTTTCAACATTCTAAATTTAAATTTTGAATTACTAATCGTTCCGACAACGAGGGCGCGGATCGCCTGATTCAAGATGGCGTCAGTCAAAACTGTGTGAATGCTGAGAATGGGTCGGCATGTCGGCGGTTCCTCGCTGCCGACGACTACCGTAGCAAATGCGATCGGTGATAAATAAAATGATTTCTATGTCGGATTAATTAAAATCCTTTTATTCGAACATTCTTCTCCATATTCTGAAGCCATTTGCACAATAATTAGAATTTTGGAGGCTCTAATTTTCTTCGTTCAACACGTAATTGTTGAACTTTTTCAAATCGGCAGTTAAGCCCCGCCCACATCAGCCGCTCGATCTAAATTTTATAAAATCGGTGACGTAACAGAAATCGGTTTTAAAAAGATATTTGACATCCATCCATCCCAATTAAATGATTTATTCACTCAAGACCTATTTTAAAATTAATTATCATTCCAACAACGAGGGCACCGATCGTCTTTTCCAAGATGGCGTTTGCATAAACAGGCAACATGGCGGCATGGCGTGCCCAATTCGAATGTTATAATAGTTTCAAAGTTTCAAGTTTTATTTAAAACTTATATCTACAACAGGTGTTTCATTTTGATTTTCCGGCGCAAAACGAAACAGGAGATGGTGTAATTCCAATTCGATATGAGTTATCCGAGGGAAGCCTCAAAAGGATTTGGCCAACTCAACATAGAAATCATTTTATCTCTATCTCTAACATTGAAACATCAACCGTAGGACGACATAAAAACCATGGTGGAGTTGCAACAATTTCCTCCTGGGAAATGGAATGAATTGGCAGTTCAACATCCGTAACAATCTGTCTAACACACACTCCAAATGACGGTGGCTGCACCAGCCGCCGCTCATATTTTTCCATATACAAAGGCTCAAAAACAGTATCATCAGCTACATGATGATGGAGAGATCGAAGTCTTGCAACATAACAGAGACATAAACCAAGCCTTCGCAGCAATAAAGAAGGCTCGTCCGACTCCACATACAAACTGCCACAGGAGAGGAACGAAATGCCCCTGTACATAACCTAAGACCCAAGTTATGAACAGGATCAAGAGCCTCCAAAATATAGGGCCTTGCCAAACCATAAATAAAACACCCATAGTCCAACTTAGAATGCACTAAAGCCCTATAAAGATGTAACAAAATCCTCCGACCAGCACCCAATGAGTAGAAGATACCGAAACAAATTCAACAACTTGTTACACTTGTCCTTCAAACCAACTGTCTGCTTATATGCAGACAGTTCAGTATACCTTGGGCCAATCCTAGATCTTTACAATAGAAATACAGCATTACATGCAAACTATATCATTTTGAATGCAATTAAATTTATTTTAAATATTTTCATAAGTACACACATTTTTTCAATGTTGTATTACAAATTTCAACAACACAAATCATTTACAATTACATTCAGTAAAAAATTTCTTTGGCTCTCCTAAAAAGTTACCCTTTTCAGTCCAACAATAAATGTACTTGCAAAACTTTTTATAGTATTCCTGTTGCTTATTATCATCATCTAATGAGAAGAGGATAAGCCATTTCCTTAATTTCACTATAAAGATTTTGATACTTACAACACCAATCTGGTTGCTTCTTATCTTGTAAGCATTTTTTCCACGATGAATGAAGAACAACAAATGTCATTGGATCTCCACCGCCTGAACATTCAAATCTTGCAATTCCACATTTTTGTACAGTGTACACCATCTTTTTGTCTTCACCTTCTGGCAAACCTTTAGGGTCTCTCAATGGCTTAGGCTTATTTGCAGCCTCAATCCCAGTGGTTGCAAAAAGCGTGATGAATGCATAGAAAAACAGTTTCATGGTTCAATTTCTGAAAAACTTTTCAGAATAAGATAAGTCTTAATTGTTGGAACTGTTATATTTATATGATTTTTGATTATACATTGCTCCTATACATCTATTATTGTGATAAATCATAGCAGATGTGCAAAAGTGATTTGCTGAAGTGAAGTACCGTAATCAAATTCTTAGTCATCATAAAACAGCTTTTACTGCACATCTGTTGAAACTACAATTATTTTCTCATTTATTACTAATGTATGTGAAATTTATATTTTGTTATAATTTTTGAGATATAATATTTTATAAATAAAAAAATCATAACTTTATAATTTTCTTCTTGTAAACTTATAAAAATTTATTTCTTTTATTTTTATGTGTATAGTATTTTGCATAAATACAATCATTCACAATACTCTCAACACTATCCCAACCTAAAAGATGATCAACCATTGACACAAACTATAGTCCAATTGAGACAGAAGATGTCACACCTCAAGGAAGGAAGGAAGAAATACTGCTTAAGGTCACAAGCGGCCCAAAAGAATATGAATGAAACAGACAATCAAGCAAAAACAACTCAACCAACACATTCGTACAACCACAGAACCACACTCCCAACAACACTCAAATACGACCAAAAAAACCAGAAAGCCAAAGACCATAAAACAACCAAAACATTGAATCTATAATGCCGATAAACAGAACACTCCAAAAGGACATGACGCAAAGTCAACTCAACATTATCAAGCTGGCAAATTTGACACAAGAGCAGCAAAATCAGCAGCCAAGAAGTGCTTAGACAGAAGAATGTAGACTGAACAAACAGTTACAAGATTCCTCATGCTGCAACGAATAACAACAGACTCAAACGAAGAAGGAACATTAAGACGAAAACTGGAAACATTACTACGACACAAAATAGCAACACCCCCATGACCATTGCCACCATCAGCAGGATAAACAGTATATCCTGGAAAATCAAAATTAACTGCTGGAGTCAAACGTGTCTCCTGCAAACAAACACAAGATGGATTGTGCTTACCAACATGATCCTGCAAGAATGAACGTTGAGAACAAACCCCATTGCAATTCCACTGAATAATGCTATTAAACATACTGAAGTGTTAATATTTAATAGGTCTATGCCTTCTTCCAGACCCCTGACTACCTGCCCCACTAATATCAAGGCCTAAACCAGACCCACCCCCTGAATTGGAAACCCGACCACTCCCGCGATCCAATGCAGAAGCCTCATCCCCCAAGGGGCACTGACGAGGATTCCTGAAGGAACCCAAATCTAATCCAGTAGATGGATTCTTCCCATCCTCCGAACCTCCACACCCCCCTTTCACCATCCGCTTTGATCCCTTCTTCTCCTTATGTGGAAGAAGAGAGGGAGCCTCCTGATCTGAAAAAGAAGAAGAAGAAGAAGAAATACTGCTTAAGGTCACAAGCGGCTACAAAGGCCATACGCGACCTGTCACAATAACAATAAATTTACACAATTCAAGAAGGAGAGGATTTTTTTTTTGTCTTCAGATTCCTGATCTGAAGACATTGCTACACTACCACCATCATTACCTACCCCATCATCACATCCAACGACAGGAACGCACCCAGACTGCACACTAACACTGTCACCTACTTACCCAGACTGCACCTACCTACCCAGACTGCACACTAATATTGCTATCTACTTTCTCATTAACCACTACAGGAACAGGGACGCAAGCAACAGTCAGTCTGCGTACTAATTGATCGAAAACTTTGAACAACCCATGCATAGCTCGTCACACTATTGCGAACCAGTGTAACATGCTTTCGAGCCTCAGAAAAAGAAACCTTGTTATCCATCTTCTATGCTATAACTTCCTTCTCAAACTTAAAATGGACACAATCACAAGACCCTACTGCATGCTTGTCCCCACAATTAGCACACCTACAAACTTCCGAACTACAATCCCGCATATCATGACCCTTCTCTGAACACTTCCCACACACGACTCCCTTTACAAGACTTTTGCGAGTGGCCATAATGCTGGCACTTGTAACAACGCAATGGGTTTGGCTTATAAGTCCGAACCCTACACGGTAATTAGCCAATTTTAATGCCGGAAGGTAAATCCGGAGACCCAAAAGTTAAGACAAACTGCCTTGGCCTCAATAACACACCAAGACGCCTGAAAGGAATTGGCTTGACTTCAACCACATTTTGCAACTTAAGGGAATCAAAAATTTCTGACACCTCCATCATGTCAACAGCATCTGTATATATAACCTCCTTACACCTGTTTAATGTTAGATGAGGAGTCACACTAATTGTGTAAGACACCAGCTTCTTGTGCTTGCACCAGGAAACAGAATAAAGTCTGGTACCAACCTCCTCCAAAATATCTCCAGAGCGCATTCTGGTAACTGAGAAGTTACTCCCAACAATTCTCTTCAGCCACTTCTGAACTAAAACAGGTGACATAGAAGTACACTGTACCTTGCTCTTGCTATACAGAACGAAAAAACCTATCAAATTTTCCCAAATTACTCTCATTGTCACAAAGATTGACCACCGAGCTCAAAGATTCCTGTGATTCACTCGAACTAACACCCGAACAATCGCCTTTCGCCCTCTTCCTTAACCTATGGAGTACTTGTTGTTTGATATCCATAAATAGCGAAACAATTTCATTATCAGCACTCGCACTACCCTACTCTGACCACTCACTATATATCGGGGGAGCCAACCAGAAACAATATGCTAACAACATACCCAGCAGAAAGAACCAGCCACTGAAGTCGCCAGCAACACACTGAATCCATAACTCCGTAGAAGAAGTGAGCCACTGGTATCCCAGTAACCAGAATAAACCACCAGTCACCCCCGAGTCATAAATAATTCAAGAACCCCTGCGTTATAAATAACTCAAGAGAAACCAGCCGATTGGACATGCAGAGGGCTGAAGCATGCCCACCTGTATAGGTTTAGCTGGGGCCAAAGCAACATATTGGTCCACCAATCCCATGGGAAAAGCTTCCCCCAGTCACCAGGATCCCCTTTTCCACCGACACAGGTCTCCACACACGTCCAACAAGTGGGAAGAAAATAATGCACTTCCCTTTTCTTCTGAAGAAAAATCCCTTTACTAGACACAAACACAAGAAAGGAAACCAAACTCCATAGAAGCCAATTTAAATATAAACTCCAAGCAAATGAAACAAAACAAATTTATTTCCCACACACAAGAAAACACAAGACAAGACTTAACACAAGTCAATACCAGAGCTCTCTTTGGCATCACACAAGGTGAAGTACCCAGGGGGAATCACAAGGAGGTAGAGAGATAGGTTTTTACTTGTGATGAGATGGTAGAGTGTGATACATCTGAGTCTGATGAGTTGATAGGGAATGATAAATCTGATGATGAATTCATAGACAATCCAGAAAAATATTTAGGAAAACTGAGTGACGTTTCCAAACAATAGCACGGTGCCTCGCAGTCGGAAAAGCATGCTCAGTCCATATCCTGTTAAACAAAGCTAACAGCAATCGCTTCCCCCTCTGAGACAAATGCGTTAACATGTAGTAGTGAACAGTATCCAGTCCAACTGCTGTCATTAGCCTGACTCAATACCAATTCCAATTCAACCATAGAACAACGCAAACTGTAATCACCTGGATTACCAACATCATGCAAATTCAGTTTTCTCAGCTCTGCACAATCCTTGATGTGCAGGAAACCCCTAGTACAATGGCCAGAGGTTGAATTAAAAGCCAATCTTTCAGCTATAACATTGGCAACCTCCACAGGATTCGAAACTGCCACACTATTTACCATAACCACCGGCATACCAGATGGAGTAGTACGGCCAGAAACAACCCGAATCTTCCTCCAAACAGTTCTCGATGAAACTACCATACAATGACTCCACATACTCATGCCAACTCTGACGCTCGCACTGACGACGAATATACTGAGCTTTTGCCCTTGTTTCAGCTGGCAAAGAGTCCATTAGTCCAACTCGTTGTAAAGCACAGAAGAGAGTGAGAGAAAGAGAGAAGGCAAGTTTATATCAAAAGAATAGACCTTTAATGCAGCCCAACTGCTCTGCTAAGAGAGCTACCATACTCTAAATTACATAAATAAAATCCAGTTGCCAAGAAAGGAAGTTTCTTGGCATCACAATAAACATCAAGTACAAATTAAAACTATAACAATAAAATAATATTAGTCGCAGCAGGCCCCCTAGATGACAACCTTTAACAAGTCACTTAACTGCTACAGGGCCTGAGAGAGGCTGCAACATCTTCTCCCACCATGACATCATGTCTTGAGATGTCACCAGTCTTCATTTGGGATAGGATCACAATGTCTCTAGTCTTTCCAACTAGGAGTGAAGCCAGATGTGCCGTAGATATGTTAGGCACCACATTCTCCAAACTAGCAGCCTCAGTTGACACCAAAGCCACCATAGCCGCGAAAGCTCTCTGGCCGATGACCAACCTGGTGCAGACAAGAAGTCCACGAGTCCTCCATAGGCACCTCTGAAGTATCGGTTGAAAACAGATGAAGAGACCATGAAGACTGACAATGAGGTGAAGACTGACAATCCTTCAAACAAGCAGCGGGGATGGATGGATGGATGGATGGATGGATGGATGGATGGATGGATAGGTACTGCTTTAGGTTGCAAGCGGCTACTATGGCCATACGCAACCTGCCACAATGCAAAAAACATTCCACAATACAATATTTTTACACAATACAATATTTTCACACTTTTGTTCAATAAATTAAAAATTGATTGTCGGATTGGTATGGTTAGGAAATAGTAATTCCAATAAAACTTTATTCAACACATTTACTTCAATTATATCGTTATTTCACATGAATGAGCGAAAACTGGGAAATTGCTGTCCACTCACGAAGAGAAGGCCAGTGGAGTGGGACACCAATCACCACTAGGTCGACTGGACAAAATCAAACCTTAAAGTGCATAGAGATTACGGCTCGGATAACGGGCATAAGAGAGGGATTAAATAAAACCAATTCAGTTAACAGAAATCTATTTCCATTATGGCCATGATCCATTGAAAGATATATTTCAAAACCCATATTTCATAATAATTTCAACCGAAATTACAACCCGTTCAGTGGCGGTACCTGGTGACAGTTGGTGTGCTCCCACTGGTCTTCTCATTTTGCGCGGACGGCAACTCTTGGCATTTTTGTCCTAACACAGTGAAACGAAATAACAATTTCTCATGGCTAGTTATTTATTTGTATAATTGCATATTTGCAATATAGGAATTTAAAACAATTAAATATTTTGGTATAAACAAAATAAAATTAATTCTAAATAATACATTGATCATGAAATATATCGAAGCATCAATTATTAGTAAATATTTTTATTTTAGAATTGTACACAAACAGTAATTCTGTTACTAAATTAACTTGCTGCTCAATTAAATTTTTTGGCCCTTACTCATTCTTACTTCTTAAATGAAATAACCAAATTACTGTAAACCCACAGGTAAAGTTTTTCTGTATTTTATTGGCATCAAATTCGTTTTTCCTACTAATCCTTGTCTAATTTTCGTTAATTCAATTCGAATTTAATAGAAAATTACCACTCTCCAGTCCAGAATGTGTCAATGGGTATTAAATAAACTTAATTTTATTATATCTCCTTTGCATTTCAACAATACATTATACGATATGTTAGTTGCATTTATTGAGCCAATGTTGTTTTTTGAAAGTAGCATTACATTCCAATTTAAATAATCACATTGAAATTATTTTTCAATTTAAAAACTGTAATGGTGGGTTCACACTTGTGTTCACACTTGACCATAACGTAACTTAAGTACGGTGGCCCAGAACCGCCAATTGAAAATCAATTTTTAAAATTGAATTGAAACACAGAAATGTCATGCAAGTAGTGTTTTAATTTTTTAAAACGACATCAAATCACAGTAAATCACCTCAATCACATGCGTTTTCATTTTTCAAAATCACTTCACATGCGTTTTCATTTTTTAAAATCACTTTCACATGCGTTTTCATTTTTCAAAATCACTTCACATGCGTTTTGATTTTTTAAAATCACTTCACATGCGTTTTGATTTTTTAAAATCACTTCACATATGTTTTCATTTCAATTTATCATATCAATTTAAATCACATTTAAAATTATATTCATATACAAGATGAGGGAAATTTTAAAAACATTTATAGGTAAAATCAAGAATTGATTAGTAATCAATTCTTGGTAAAATACTATATTTTATTGGAGTCAAATAGGTAGTTTGACATGCCCAATCTATTGGCGATCTCTAATATGACCTTGAAGGTCATCTTCAAGGTTATTCATCTTATAACTCGTAAACCGTAAAAGATAGCGCAATTGTTTTTTAGCTAATTAGTAAGTTATAGTCTAAGCAAGCAAGGATGCATGTTACCTGTGTTAAGGGTTGAAATCGAACTGTTTATTGAAATAAAATTTACAAATAAGAAAATTAATAGAAAATCATGATAAAAATAAAAATACATGATTGGTTAATGATAACCAATTAAAGGTAGGGTCTGAAGGTGTGGCACCGGAAGCGCCACCTTACATAGAGCACTACCAAATTAATCTAGAAACAATCCATGCAATGTTTTCTTCACTTTGTGACTAGCTTTCTTCCACTTCCCCTTTTCAGGGCAGTATAGGCAGGTACGGCCAGTACATGACACGATAAAGACATGTGGATTATGTGGGCTGGCCTTTATTATATTGCCCTCCAAATGTTCACCTCTGTTCACCCCTGCATCCCCTCAATATGTACTGTATTTGCCCACTGTCTACAATATATGTCTGTTTGATGAGGTACCTAGAGTTGGGCAGGGCCATCGAGATCCAGCGAGGGTCCCCCCTCAGCTTTGCGGGTAGCAAAAAAAAGGTCGTTGGCTCCCCAAATCAACAGATGGGTGGACCGCACTGCCATATGCATGCACTAACTTAGCTGCAGAGTTGTGCCAGCACACCTCCTTCACCTAAGCGGGACCCCCTTGGACTGTGAGGCCCCAGTACTTTTGTACCAAGAATTGATAACTAGAGAATGGTCAACCCTAACACTCCCAATGCTAACATGCTCCGTTGCTAGTTATCTATTCTTGTTTGTACTGGCTTCCCCCCTCTCGTCAGTCCTGGAGATGGGCCCTGAGTGGATGAGATTAGCCTTAAGGCTGTCTGGTCACAACTTCTTCCATAGTATAGCATACATCACATCTGTCATTTCAACCATACAGGAATAAATTAGTTATTCAGCAGTCAATTATCACAGTTAGCATCAGTCTAAGCAAGAATTGATAACTAGTTATCAATTCTTGGTCTAAGGTAATGATTTTGCTGATTTGGTGTAGTTGCTTCGTATCATTGACATTTAGTTGTAGCAAATGTAAGGTACTATATGGCAGTTGTTTTTAGACTAATTTGATGGTGCTTTACAACTTTCTAATTGGAACCTTTGCTCTATCTTTTATGGTTTACAAGTTATAAAATGAATAACCTCGAAGATGACCTTCAAGGTTATATTAGAGGTCACCAATAGATTGGACATGTCAGACTTCCTATTTGACTCCTATAAAATATAATATTTTACCTATGTGTATTTTAAAACATTTTAAGATTTCCCTCATCTTGTATATGAGGGAAATTTTAATATAATTTTAAATGTGATTTAAATTGATATAATAAATTGAAATCATATGTGATTCAATTTTAAAAAATGAAATTTCATGTGAAGTGATTTTAAAAAATGAAAACACGTGAAGTGATTTTAAAAAATGAAAACACGTGTGAAGTGATTTTAAAAAATGAAAACGCATGTGAAAGTGATTTTAAAAAATGAAAACGCATGTGAAGTGATTTTGAAAAATGAAAACGCAT
>JAQIXT010001421.1:0-15924 GCA_034700445.1 Stenotaenia linearis
AAAATGAAGTTAATAATATAAAAATAGGTTTTACTCTTTGAGTAAATGTTTCGTCATTATTTAAATGAGATGTGTGGAAGATGTGCAATTGTGGGTAATGTGACGCTCCTACTAAAAATGTTTTCTATGTTTTCTATTAGTGAGGCAAAAAATATTAAATTTCCAAACTTCCAACTTTTAAAATTAATAAGACATAGACATTTTAAGGATTTTCCTCTTAATTAGCCGAGTTGCTGAGAATTAATATCTGGGCTAATAAGGAGGAAAAAAACAGTAGAACCAATCAGATAATTTTCTGCTAATTACGAAGGTTAGGATTGCAAATGGCGGCGACATCAGTCTTCTTATGTTCGATGACTGATTCTTTTCATCCATCAGTAGTTACCCATTATTATTAAAGGTAATCTATTGAGTTTTGTAGGTTATAAAAAATTGTTAAATTTCTTTTTCTTTTTCTTTTTAAAGGGGAAAATATTGTAGCTCAGGATAGGAAGATTTGTCTTGTCGTTGTTTCGTTCAGGCGCTGCTAAGATTTGTCCTGCGCAAGGTAAAAAAATGGTAATCATCTTTGCTTTTCGTTGTACTGTAAGTTGTATTTATACCAGTTCTTTTTTAAGTTACTTAACATAAAAATTTCGTAGCATAATTGATGAAACATGTTATAAATATAAATCATTTTCTGAAAGTTGAGATTACTAGTCGAGTAAACTGTTATAAATATTTTTCCAATTTTAACTACGAAAAATATATCGTAAAAAAATTCTTTTCACTGCCAAAAGATTCACAAAAGTTGTAACTTTCAAATTACTACAATTGCATTTGTGAAAATCTGAAAGAAAGTACAAAAAATGCACTAACATTCAATCTGATTACTTTTTCTCAAAATATATACTTTATTACTATGTACTTGATAAAGAAATTTTATATTACAATATTGTAATAATTCTTACTATGTTTCTTATTCTTAAAAATAGAAAAATTAATTCCTATACAAATAATTCTAGTGTCTAGACAATTTTGCAGTGCAGACATTAGCCACCAGAGGCAGTATAGTTAGGCACTTCAACTTCCACAGTGATTGGTCTTGGATGAGATTAAATCTTGCTAATCAATTACGTAGTGATATTCATTAGCAGGCTGAAGCAAACGTTCTTGGCTAAATTAAGAAAGTGTTTTTTTAAAACAAAAATTGAAAACGAGTACGTGTCCAATTTACGCTACGTGATTTTTTTTCGCAGCCTATATCACTTACGAAATTAGGAATTAGGAAATATCATTTTCCGCATCAAATGTTATTGGCCACAAATGAGCTTTTGGCAATTAAACTCTTGATGGCTAATTTTGGAAAAATTATTGCAAATTGTCATAAATAAGCAAAATCATTATTACGAGAAAATCACTAATCGTTTATAATTTAAAATATAAAAGATTTAAAAAAATTGAGACTTTTAAAGATTTAGTCACTATCGTTTTTACTTATAGAAATAGGTTACTAAAAGATAACGTGATGTTTTTATAAACACTCACGAAAAAAATTAATTTCACAAATACATATTGGGTTCCTTCAAATTGCAAATTAATACGGCTATATACTCACTTTAGATTGACCTTAACCAATACAACCTTCTCAACTTAACCACTTACCAGTAGAGTCCAATTAACACTGAGTCGATCGAACTAATGGAACCGTGGAATATTGCATAACACCTTTAACCCCAACGTAATCCGAGGACTAATAACGTCTTTGCATCTTGCTGGCATGAGCTTACGATATGCGTTGTGGCGAGTTGATACAAACTTCTGGCAGATAAAAATTAAAGTTGATTTCCACGGGCACAAAATTTGTCGATAAATGGTTACCCTCATATCTTCTTGTCAGAGATTCTGACAGAAATTTTGCGGTGCACTTCGTTTCAAATCTAATATGCGCTGTTTCACGTAAACTACATTCATTTCTTACCAACGAATGTCACTATAACAATGCTTTATTATCCTTTAAAAGTTGAAATTGGTTGCGTGACCGACGTGTAAATGTATAGAGAAGAGTAATTTATCTCTGACAAACACCGTATCTATTTCTTTAATATCAACAATTGCGGAACTTTTTTTTTTAAAAAAATCATCACGCACTTTTGCAATTTTAACTTTCTGCACGGGTTAACCTAATTCGATGAATTCATCTCGAAACTAAAACCTTGAAACGTTTCAAATAACTTCCGATAAGCTGTATAAATAGTAATTTTGTTCGCTGTTGCTTACGAATTTTGAATGTCACTAACAAAAAGATTTCTATATTTAGTAAACTCTTTGATTATTCAGGACATAAATTTCCAACGTTGCGAAATCTATGTTCAATTTATTGCTAATAAGAAATTCTAATGCTTTTTCCGATGTCTCCGAGTCGAGGTCTAATGTACTGTATAGCTTCTCAGACTCTTCTCTTTTTGCGTCATTGAGCAATAATTCAAAGAAAGAAATTTATTTGCTTTGCTGTACTTTAAGTGTGTATTTATATTTTTTATACTGCATTGCCCAGCTTTGGTTGAAATGCCGGAAAGACCAAGGTTGACCAACTTCGAAATGCTGGTCAGTTAGCCAGTTTTCCGGCACGCCAGAAAAAAATAAGTTGTGCTTCTTTAGAATGGTGACACATTATTTTAAGTATCGTCAATTAACGTCTTTAAAAGATTTAATTCTCAAAATTAGATTAGTTTTTCGTCGGTTTTACATGTCTGAACTCGAAAATTACATCATTTGAGTTTAAACAGACTTAAATCAATTTACGCCAGAATTAATGGCTGTGAAGTTTATGATAAGATGAATTTTGAGGCTTTTTAACTCTAATTTATTCGACACTGCCAGAAAAATCAAATAACACTAGTTAAAAGAAATATTTAAGAGAATCAGTTTTTTTGGATGTCCTGTCCGTAATGTAACTTGACTAACAGTAGTTTCGAACGGAGTTTATTTATAAATATGGGTTGTCATCCAATTTTTTTATTATCTATTGTCAAATTTACGGCCTTAATTATTGAGTATGCGATCTCATCATCGTCAAAGTAATTATTAAAACATGATAACGATAAGAAGAAGAATAATTATCAAAATTGAATAGTTTTTAAATTCATGTCATTATTCGAATGATGTGAGAATCATGAGTCGGATGATGTCATTACAAATAATGCCAATTTTTTTTGTATACGATTAGAATTTTTTGATTTGTTAATTTTTAGCCGCAATTGAATGGCGCTGATTTTCAATGAATTTAGTAGGGCTCAATTTCTTATCAAAATATTTCGGCTTAGTTGAACATTTGGGTGTGTTTGTGTGAGTGCAGTAGTGTATTTAATAACATGCGGTATTATAGGTGGCCTGAAATCTTGCTTTCATTTCATCGTCACTGCTCCCTGATCTCTGATCTAAACTTCATTGTAATTCACTATTTCGTAACTTATCATCATTATTATCGTAACATTTAACATTAAAATATTACCGACTTGTTTTTATATACAGACCCGCAATCGACTTAATTTTTATCCCGCTATTTCTCCGAATAAATCCTCCACAAAATAACTCCTTTTATGTTTTTATTTTTAGCAAATTTCCTGTTTTCGTATATGAGTGAGTCTTAAATAGAATCATTACACAATTTATTTTTAGCAAATTTCTATAAGTAGCAAAATCGGTTGAAAAATTAACATTGTAAAAACGTTGATCATGTCGCACTGTTTATCATAATTTTCATCGTTAAATTTTGAATCAACGTTTAAAATCATCTTGAGAAAGTGCGACAGGATCAATTTTATTTTTTGACAAAAATCAATATTAAAAATTAACGTTGATTCAACGTTGAATTTTCAATTGAAATTATTTCAACCAAAAATTAACGTTGATTCAACCATGTGTTACTTGTGTAGTTAAGTCATTAAAACTGGATCAAAGACACTTTGTTAATATCTCAGTATTGGATGAATAAGCAATTAATATAAGAAATATCTCGCACATAAAAATAAAGGTGTTATTGGTGTGTAAATTTGACATTTACACCCATTTAAAAGGTCCAAACACCTTTTGCACTTAATAAGAAGTATAAGTTGAACAATTATTTGGTATAACAATAAAATAAAGATGTTTTCAAGTCCCTTTTAGGGGTTTTGCATACTCTACTGAATGTATTGATTACATCACAATAAAAGTGTTTTTTACCTCCAAAAGGACTGACTACTGTATTGTGACAGTTTTAGTTTTCAAACCCATCTTTATTTTTCGGTGCTGAGAGAGGGCTGTCCCTAGAGTGTGCAGGGCCCTGGCAGGCCATCCTCCTCCCCGCCCCTCGCATGCGGTTCTTGTCTTTATCTTTGTCATTTTTTTTCTTTTGTCATTTTTTTCGTGCTGTTTAATATTTACTCCTTATTCAGAGGAACACCCAAATGATATTAGCATTTTCAACACTCCTTTTTTTCAAATCAACAATGAGTTTTCTTTTGTACACCTCGGTAAAAAAAATTTTTATTTTTAAATATTTTCGTTTCTAACCGAAGTGCGGGGCCTCCATTAACGCGGGTACTCCGCTCGTCTCTGCTTAAGGGCGGTACTGTCTCTGAGTATTGCATAATAAAAACGATGAATGCAGATTTAAACATTTTTGGAAATTGGTAATTGATATTTATTTTTACATTCTTTATTTTAAATTTCCCGTTTGTAGGTTTGCGTGTATTTTTATATGCATATATTATTTGCACAAGTTCACCACTTTCACACATTTTTTATTATTAATTCCGAAATTTTGGATTATCTGGGAAAATCAGTAAATCGGGAATCTACTACGGGATATTTGGTTATGTTTTTCTTAATATCTATCTTTATTATGGGAAACCGAACTCTGCTCGGTTGTTTGCATCTGCTGTGTATTTTACAAGAATTTAACGGTATTAACTATTCATTATTAGTCTTTATTATGGATTTGAGGCTTCATTTGTCGCGTATGGTATTGATCACTAACTTGTAACCATACAACGCAAATCTCTTGATTCCGGAAAGGAAGTGCAGACTTACAAAAAGGAAATGCTCGGCTGGAAATCCCAGGCTCATCGTGAGATCACAGACTGCCGTTTCACATAAAGTAATAAAACTGTCTCACTATTTTGTAAATACATCCAATTCCAGCCAATTCCAATTCCAATTTTAAACTGAAATCAAAATGTTTCCTTTTTGGTTTATAAATATGACACTCTAATAACACACTCTGACGAATCACATTGGCATTTTTTTTTCTTTTTTTCAGTATCATTTTTTGAGCATCTCGTTTAATATGATTGATTATGTGTGCAGTTCCAGCTGAGTTCCCAATCATAAAGTGTCAATTGACAATTGATGACCCTGACCTTCAATATTGACTGTCTCTCACCCAGACTGGATACGACGGTAGATAGTAGTCAGTCTTCTCGTATTTCCACAAGGAAATGGGAATAGTAAGCTGCCAACGGTTTATTTACTTTGTGCCAGTTGACGAGTATGCTTAGTGGAATGTTACAGCTAGTGTCAATTTGCACAAGTTGTTCGATTTCTGTCTGTTAAAATACTCCCGAAATCAAAGCCATTCAATGGCTGAAGGCACATTTTCAATGATTGTCTAACTTTTTTTTGAAATGCTTTAGGTTTCGATAAATAAACTACGAAACGGTAAAGGTTGATTGACAGCGCAAAAGACGGCTAAAGATAGAAAAAACGACATGATTGAGTTAAAAACAAAAAGCAGGGGAAAAAATAAGTAACAAGAAGCTTGATATATGGAACTACAGCTTAGAGAACAAACGGAAAGAAGCTATCAGAATTTATAGTTAATACCGTGCCCTGGGGAAGTATGGTATACATCATAAAAGAAAGGGAGAGAAAAAATGGGAATTTAGATGCCAGAAAAGAAAATTGGAATAGAATAAAAAATTGCGACTGTGTCTAGAAGAGTTCTCTATAAAATAGGGTTAATCTGTGAGTTTTTCTACTATTCTGGCCTTATCTCTGGTTGAGCGAGTGCCAAAAAATATTCAACTTGGCAATCACAGTCTACTCCTGCCCGCTTTCTTGGCACTGCACTTCAAACTTACAAACAAAGCATTGCGTTGGCTTGGTGCAACCAGTTAGTTCTTATTGATCTTATTTTTCTTCTTCAGCATATTACCCGGATGGCCTCAAGAGTCCACTAAGAGCACGCGCCGACTTTCTTTTCTTGAATTTCTTTTCTTTGTTCCTTTTTTTTAACTTGACGTTTGTTATTAACGAAACGACTTCATGCGGGTTCGCACGTGTAACCAAGAAAATCGTTAGCAACTATTAATCAAAGATTTAAATTTTAAAGGTTTCTTCCGTAAGCAAAATTTGTAGATGTTAAAAAAAATTAAAGTTACAAAAGTTTCGAAAGAACACCCACGAAAAACGGAAATTAAATGTTCTTATACGGCTCTTCGGAAAATAACTTCACGAAGAAACTATTGCATAAGTAATTTACTGACAATTGAATTTCAGAAACATAAAAATTGTGTAATAATTTTGAGATGCTATTGAAATATTTTTTAAAGAAATAAAATTCCCTCGTGTGGGTGAGCGAGTCAATAAACGGGCAATTAGAAGCCCCTGACCCATAGAAGAGTTCCATGTAATTAGAAGGTCACGGCTAATGACTTCAAAGTCCTATACTTTTACTCATTTGCAGTTAATACCTACTGAGTTTTTAGGTGTATTTAATTAACTTTCGGATGGTTACTCATCAAGTAAAGTGAAAAAGTAGCACGAGTCATTATCGTGAACGAAACGAAGAATAAGAATTAGTGAATTGTGCCACTGTAAAGTCTTACATTACTTCCGTTGCTAGAGAAAGAGTTTTTTGATTTGTTCTATAGTGAAAAAGTTTTCCAATAAATTCCTAAAATAATTTCACCAGGAACATTGCTTTATGGTACAAATGGAAAATCGCAATCCAAATTGCAATTGCAAACACAAGCACCATGCTTTACTCATTGATTGGTTTAATAATAGAATCTGGCGTTTTGCCACTGTAACTTCTACGAGTAAAATAATAATTTCCTTATTGGCAATCTCGTAATGCACATATTTTTAAATACTTTATTACACTTTTTTTAATTTGCTAACTTGAAAAATAATCGGAATTAATAAATCAGTATATTAATTAGTAACGATTTAAAGATTTGTGTTTATTATACTGAATTCAACCAATTTGTATTGTATATTTACATAACTGATCAATATTAAGGACAAACAATTTTTTGTTTAAGATGTGTAAAGGTTTACCAACCATTATAATTTATACAAAAATTTGCAAGTTCGACAGAGAAAATACTTTGATTATACAGAAAAGAGAAAGAATATTGAATTTCAAACACGACTATGATAATATAACCAATTATTTGGCTCTTGCTTTATGTTTTTTATAGCATAATAATAATATTTTATTTAGAAAGTTGCTTTTGTCAGATCGATATTGACGTTTGTTACAAGGAGCAAAATTCCCATCAAACGTCATAAAAGTTTTTTTTACTCTCCGAAAGAAGCTAAGAAAATAAACAGAGATTTAATCGACCCTTCATACACACTTGTTTTGTTATGTTTTTCTCAGACTTAGCAGAAATCGTAAAAGATTAAATGAGGAGACTTTTTAAAGATTATCCGACTCGAACGAAAGTAGTTTTCGAAACGTGTGTTCGGGGTCAAAATGTTACATGGTTTTTGTCAAAGCAGTAGGATTTATTTGAGGTTCAATCCTGTCAAACGCGGTTTGTTGAAATAAAAGAGAAAGCTTTTTGGATGAAAGGATGCTTGAGTTTGCACCAAATTGCCGTATAAATCTGTTTGTGTACAGAAAAGTGTTTTTCATTTTCCCCATTCGCGTCCTTGCAAGGTTTAGAACTGCTTTTACTTGAATATAAAACGCAGCAAAAAATGCATTGAAAATATAAAAATTAATCTGAAATGGGCTTCAGCCATTCACAGTTTCAAGGTTTAAGACTCCGCGAGAGGGAAAAAACAGCTGAATAAATTGTGTAATTTCTACTGAAAAACATGTCACACTGCAGCGATGTAAGTGGCTAAGAAGCGAATCGTAAACTACTCAAAGAGAATATGGTAAGATTGCAGCCAACAGCAGAAACTGGATTTCCTTTTTCTCTCTTCTGGCAAAGTTCAACGACTATTTTTGAACAAAAAAAGGAAAAAACGAAGAACGCGCTTTATAATCTGGGTTTTTCAGCAAAATTTAATTAGATTTCAGATGAAATTTACGATGAATAAATCACAGAAGCTAAGTCTTGCCGTCAGCAAGAAAAACAGCCGACTTCGAACCTTTCCCGCTGCTTCTCATCTTTCCTCATCTTTCGCACCTCTAAGGTAATTTTTTTTTTATTTTACATTTATAATTAAATATGATAATATACATTTTTATATAATGAGTTAAATTTACAATATTTAATACAGTTATCTAACACTAGTTTGTAATAAACTCGAAGATGAGAAAGTTTATTAATTGGAATCCAAATGATATTCGAGATGATTAATGATGAGTTTTAGCTAATTTGAATTTTAAATTACGACATAAAGATTTAGTTTCGACATCCAAAATTGTGAAAAACTTTATATGATTAGAATTCAGAGTTATAATTTTTTTCATTGGAATTAATTGGAAGAATCAGTCGGATTCATTACCGTTGAATTTTTGATATTGATTGGTGCCCTTTGCAGCAACTTTTCTCGATTCGTTGTACGAAAATGATGTTGGATTGTCCATAATTATAGCCTGGAAATAAAGAAGCGATGATAAAATACCAATCATTACTAGTTAATGATATTTTTTGCAGATAATAGGAATTTTATTGATATCCTTTTAGCATCCACACCGCATTAAAGTTTCACCTTTACTTCCTGTTGTGAAAAATGATAGGAAAATTATGTAAAATCCACATTAATTTATTGAATTTCATATTTTTACTCGTTATACTTTCAAGTGATTGTATGCTAATATGATTTATTATTAGTAGCAGCCTGCTGTATATTATTACTTTCATTATTGGAAAGTTTTGTTCAGTCATTTATCAAGCGATGAAGATCCCACTGCAACAATTGATTGCTCTATTTACTAGTATAACGCCATAATAGTAAGGTCACTACATTACAGACTCGATGTCATCGCCCTTTTATATCTACTAAAAACGACTTTGTTTATGATGGAATTAACACTCGATCAATTTTAATTCGTTCCTGCAGTGACCATTGTCACTTTGACCCGAAAGTACATAAATTCCCGCACGCGGAACTTTTAATTCCGTTGAGTTTATAGAGATCTGTTTTTGATTTTGATGCATTTGAACGAGTTTCAGCGAACGCGCGCGATAAATCTAATTTATTTGAACCTTTCTCAAAGGCAGAAAAGCATTCAATCACCTGCGTCTCTTCGTTAATGGGTGGTTCTTTAAGAAAGAAGCACAAAGGACAGTAGAGGAGATTTATAATTCCGACTGTTCTCAGAAGCCAAGGAAAACCGACTGACTTCACAACCTCCCCTCCGACCAGAGGACCTGATATGAATATAAATCTTCAATTAATTAAAAACATAATAACAGTGTCAAGCTTTAACGTACCTAATGAGTATGCCAAGCTGACCGCAATTTGTGCAATGGCATAAATACTTCCGTAAACCGCCACATGACGAGCGTCTACCAACCAAGCTAATAAAGGCATGAGAGCTGCATCCGTAAGCCCTGAAAGGTGAAAATTGTCTTATTAATGTTAATGCCAAGACCCGAGAAGAGCATTGGTGGAGGCTTACCGATTCCCAAGCCCATGCCGAAATGGGGTAAGATTAGATGTGACATGGCAGTTGCGAGAGGAACCTGAAAAAAGAGATCTGTCTCTGACAAAGGGTATAGACAGGGCATTCAGTCTTCCTTCTTTCATTCTTTTTCGTTTTCGTATATTTCATTACGAAAGGAAGCTTACTGTAAAGAAATAAATTTTAATTTACTCTACCAAGTTAGCACAGATGCCGACAAGGAGCAGCGAGCAAACTGCAGTCAACCAACTTTAAAAGAGAAAAACAAAGTTAATTTTATTTCAATTGTAAATGTTTTTTGTTTATTTTTACCGTCCTAATTTATACGTGAGAACTCCTAAATTGCTACCGAGAAGATAACCGAGGCTGTCAGGTACAAACACAGTGCCTGGATACAAAGAAAATAACCATTTGCTCGTGAGATTTAAATGTATACTTACCTAGCTGCCATTTTTCAGGTTTTATTGTATCCATTAACCAAATGGGAAGACATGGTTCTAAGATGGCCATGGCACTTGTCGATACGCAAATGGCTCCTACATCGATTGAAATAAATAAAATAAAAAATGGGAGGTTACTTCTTGTGTACACACATCGTTTTCCAATAATCTTCATTCCACGAGGAGTTTCTTGGGCAAATAGTCAATTGCTGACTATACAAAACATTCATGCACGTATTCGAGCAACTTTAAATAATGATAACAGATATCTTTCCAATTTCTCTAAGCAAAAAAAAAAAAAAAAAACTGAAATCCGTATCATAAATATTGCCAGGTAATGAAGTGAATAGAAATGCAAAAAAAATGAAAATATCTAACTAGAAGCAACATCATTTCGATAAGGTCACTGAATTTGATTTTCAGTATTGGTTTACGAAACAGAATCATAAATCAAATAAGAAAAATAATAAATGTAGCGGTAATAACGAAAGAAGTAATTTTTTATAGCCTGGAAAAGGCTGGAGAAGTGAAGCCAATCGATTGGTAGGCTGGCACCAGTGAAATGTAAGATTTCAATTCCACCTCAGTATTTGAAGGCCCATCACCATGGTAACTGTAAAATGGCGCGAAAGAAATGTCTAGTGACCCGTAAAGACATAGTTGGTGGCTGACTGCTTTTTGGCATCTCGCATTTAATACTGTGGGACAAGGTGTGGATTTTTATGGTGCCAAATTCGGTTATGCTACATACGTGATGTTTTTTTCCTACATTTGATCGCCATAAAAAGTCTAATCGGGTAACGTCTCCTGTTATGTCTAACACAACAGAGCACTTGACATTTACTACTCGAAACTTGTTTGCATAATTGCACATTTGGCAAGTAAATGAGCCTGGATAACATCAGTGACACGACTCGGTCAATAATAAGCAGCTCTTGACGACAAAACACCCACTGCAACCATTGGTAACCAACTACAACAAGTTTCTTTTTTAAATCCAGACTTAGAGGCCAAGATTAAATGGGATTGGACTTTCGAATGCGTTGCTGGCGTCTTTTATTTGAATTTGAATAATTTTCTTTTTTTTTACGTCAGTTTTTATTTGTAGTTACACAATGATTCTGCCCATGTTTATTTGTACTTTATCTCGGAATCACAATGTGATTGAATCCGGGTTTTTGGAAACCCTCTTCTGATTGAAAAGGCAAGTACGGCTCAAACAAGTCTTTTCACACACGGATTCCAATTCCCACAAGAGATAGCACAACAACAAAAGAGGATCCAAAACATAAAAGAAAGAAGAATACATGTTTTTAAAAAATCCAACTTTCTTGCTTACCAGATACTATGAGGATGTAAGGATCACGAAGAAGACAATGCATTGGCGTACCAAGGAATTTCTGGAATTTGACAAATAACAGCTAATTTAGAAACAATTTCTATTAACTTTCAGCTACAAGAACATTAGATTGACTTCTTTCACTGACTTGCGCAATTTCATTGTTATTTACGAATTTAAAACGAGGGCTACGTCATCTATATTGTACTTTTATACGATTACATCATCTTAGGAGCAGCCAGACTCCAGTCAGTTAATCGCTCAAAGCATTGCAGACATAGAGTGCTATCTCTATAATTTATGTAGGCTTAAAGCACTGGTGTCACATTATCTGTATACATTTATATATATAAAACAGTGCTTTCGAGAAAGACACGGCACATTGCTCTTTGTCTGCGTAAGACTCTTTTGATGGAGAAGGTTCCATATTGTTTCACAGCAAAATCCTTTATGTGATGGGAGCCTTAAGAAAGTAAAGAACAGTAAATCAAGAAAAATACACTGCCGCACCAGTGCACCATTCTATAAAATGTCGTTCACCCCACTAAAACTTGGATCTTGGCAAATATAAAATTTTCATGTAAAATATCGATTTTACATTTCTCTTAGGAGATTTAAGCTTTAATTTCGTCATGCAGTTCTTTTACATATTAGCTCTCGGAGAGTCTTCAACGTTAATTGTTAATTGCAATAAATAACTATCTGTTTATATTTTCTTTAATCATTTCCGTACTTACTTCTGATTGAGTTAAAGGTCTCAAAACTGCCGCTTGTAAAACTAAGCAAAAGCTCATAATTTCTATTTGTTTTCTAATTATTCCAATTTACCTGCATCTAATAGCAACAAAGTGCTAATTATTACAAATGGCGCTTCTTTGCCCACAAAATCGTACATGAAACCTCCGAATGGGTATCCGACTGAAAAGAAATGAAAACGAAGCTTTATTAACTTAAATAATAATGATAATAATAATTAAAAACTAAATGCCAAAAGAAGTTAATTACAAGAGTCGAATCTTTAGAATGTTTTTTTTCACTGTTTAATTAACTGTAATTATCATTTACACTTTTAGTAGTTTTGTTTTACTATCAACGATTTAGGCTCGTATTAAATAATTAAATTGAAAAATAACTCACTTACCAAGTACCCCCATAGCCATTCCGCCTAATGCAACTCCCATAACGTGACTTCTAACTCTGTCGTCCGGGTAAATTGCTGCCAGTAAACTCAGACCTAAAAAACAGAAATTTCAAATTAAACAAATAACAGCACAGCGACGTTACGCTTTAATTTTGATGTTATGAAAGAAATAACGTCATTTTCCGATATTCTCAAGCTGGTTAATATATTCAAGTACAATTTAATCCAAAAATAGATTCAACATGAGTTGTTTTTATTGAATGCCGAGCATAGTCCACACGTTAATTGAAAATTCTGTGGTATTTGTAATTAAGAAAGGGAAAATAAATTTAATTTTTTTTTCCATTACACTAAATCAATTGGTGAGACCAAATCCTTTGGATTTAATGCCCCGAGAATTGATTTCTCAACCTTTCTAAGATAATTGTCATTCACTATCATCCTTTGAAATTTCCCCGGGTACTCCATTTCCTTGGAAAGGGCAAATGGGCCTTTAACTGCAGCCTGCAGAGTGCTCGGTTGTTTGGAGCATTCCCAATTATCTTAGTGCACGTTGCACTAATATACTTTTGCGAGTAATATACAAACATATTTTGATAACGGACGAATACGTATTAACTCTGACTTCAACCTTATTAAATAAAATTTTCAAATCAAAATTACATTCCGCATCGAGCATTTCGCAAGTAAGACATCGACATTATAATTCTAATTATAAAATTACACTCAGAGCAACGATAATCCCGAGCTTCATTTGCTTAAAGATAACGAAGTAAAGCTTAAATCAATACTGAGTGAGCACACGTGTCGTTTAAGAGCACATCTTTCTATTCTGTACAAGTGAATTTGAATTTGAATATAAAAAACATTCAAGGCTTAAGGTCGTGGGTTGCTGACCTATACGGAGTCGATTGAGAAACCTGCCTGTTTACTGTGACACTTATAGACTGTCCACTTTATTCGGTTGCCTCACACTTCACTTTAACGAGTCGTCTTTATGCAGCTGCCTTTATGCACGGTCAATGAACAATTGAGTAAATTTTATTTCTCCTTTATCTGCGGCTTTGGCTGTCGATTTAAAATAATGTATTGGAATTTGAACGTTTCGAAATTTCTTATTTGTTCGTATTGAGTGAAATGGACATTTTATTTACGCGAGGGTAACCATGGAAACCAAAATACATTACAATTATTTCCGTTATTAAACTTTTATGATTTAGGCCCAAAAACACAGCCACACGGTGAAAGTTTATGATAAGTAAACATTTTCATGAATTTTAGGCGTAAAACTGATGAATTTTTCATGATTTATGTTCTACGCCCGGAGCGAGTGCCTCGGTCGATGGGAAATAATTTCACTCAGACTCTTCAGCAATGTAAACATATCTCGAATTTCTGGTTTTGGCTGCATTTAAGATTTTTATTCATAAACAACTTTTGTTTGTCAACTTAAGCATAAATATAAAGATTAGTTGAAATATTCTGAAAGCTTAGTGCATCCGCAATCAGAAGACCGACAAGGTATAAATTATTAGCACTGACCCTTTGTTGTGTTCCTCTTTCTCTCAGCTTACACCGTATTTAATCAATCAAACGCCACCCTCAATTTATCGCTTCACCTATAATCCACACGCTCGTTTTTATAGTGAAATTATAAGAGAGTCTAACATCTAAATTGCTTGTTAATTACTAGATGAATCTAACAATTAAGACGCAATTCATACAGTCACAAGTTTAGATTTTTAATAAAATAAAGCGATTTTCTTCTGTGATAACATTCAGAAATTTGTGATTGAAACTTGGATTTTGCAAATAATGAAGTCTTCTCTTTGTTAATATTTTAAAATGTTTGTTCCAAGTAGCAAACACAAATACTGTATTCATAAAATTTACATTAAGTAGTCAGAACTTACGTCGTTTGCCCAACTGCAACACTTCTATAAAAGAGACAAGAAACCCTATCGACTCTGTTCACGAGAGTAACTTGACTGCAGTATAACTTTCTTGCGGATGCAGAGCAAGTGCAAAAAGCTATTTTGACTCAAGGTAATGTAAATTTTATAGGTACTGTTAGTTGTGTTAAATTTTTACATTCAGATCAAGGCAAGCTTAGATTTGAGCATTGTCCGTGATACGGGGTTTCTCGAAATTCTAATCCGCCATTTTGTACCGATTTATCGGATCTAACTATGGCTTTTCACCATGTTCGGCTGAGATTTACATTAGCTTGGAGATAATTAACAATTTCTACAAATGATTGTAGCTTCTGGGCAAGCAAAGTACTGTGAATAAGTTCATCAAAAGTATTGATTTCGCAGTTAACATATGGCAAACTTGATTATTTCTTAATTTGTGATACAACATCAGGAAAGATTATTGTCAACGCGATTAGTTTGTGATTGTAACGTACTGTAATATCCCGCTTAACGCTATGAATAGGGTCCTAAAAAGAGAAT
The DNA here is from genome assembly GCA_034700445.1 of Stenotaenia linearis. Lineage (NCBI taxonomy): Eukaryota > Metazoa > Arthropoda > Chilopoda > Geophilomorpha > Geophilidae > Stenotaenia > Stenotaenia linearis. The sequence continues at coordinate 15,212 of JAQIXT010001421.1, forward strand.
TAAACGAAAATAGCGTTAAAACGAGGCAATAAATGCCTACTAGTAGTGAAATAACTTGTACAAAGTAAGAAAAATTAGGGAAGCGGTAGCAATTATTCGCAAAGATTGATAAATTTAATTTTTTTATGAATGATATTGCAAAAACCTTTTTTTTTAAGTCTGGACTGTAACTCGTGGGTTCGAGCAATGAATACAAAAAAACAACTTCTGTACATGGCAAACCTTGGATAGATATATCATTTTTAATAAAAGTCTCAGCGGCCGTTGTTTGATCAAGCAAATATGCAAGGTATGGTCTTTTTTTATATTTATTTTGTACGTTATAGGGATAAAAAAAACTTTTTTTTTTTGTTTTTACATAGCTTTTAAGCCGGATTTGTTGAATATTTTCTCAACCGAAAATATTCCACAGATATTAAATTTATTCAGTTTTGAAAGTTACGTTGAAAGTTTACAAATTGAAAAATGTAAACAACAAGAATTACAACGGAAAATTGCAAAACGAAAAATGTTAATAAATGAGGCGGTAAGTCTCAAAAGAAATATTCATTATAAATAAATTATTTCCATGTTCATTTCATGTATTAAAAAATGGTTTTTAAACAGCGATAAATTTGAATGTCAAATGCATTCTCCGTGAAAAAGGTTTAAATCTTGACCTTTTAAGGTATACCTGAAATGTCTCCATATCACTACCTAGAATGGTTGAATAA
>JAQIXT010001422.1:0-15921 GCA_034700445.1 Stenotaenia linearis
GCAAACCAAAATTTTAAAAAACTGATTACTGATTAATCTAAGTTGTTCACAAGTAAAATCTGATTATGATTATATCCGAGAATCAACATAATCAGATTATTATTAATCATTTTAATTTTGAATGCACCTAATGTTTTGGTTCTTGTTGGTGAAGTTCGATTAAATTGTTAAAGGGCGAGTTGCTTTCGGTTAAATGTGTTTTTGTTTCTATTGGTTGGTAGGTTTGTTTTGTTATAACTCAGTAACAAATGCAGACTCGTAGTATTGGCTTTTCTATAATGTTCAATTTAAAATTCCTAAGCCTAATGGCCAGCTTCTTGTTGTGAGAGTCATTAAACTACTATTTTCCACTCGCACAGCGATAACTTCGAGATAAACGTTATGTTATGATGTTGTCATGTTGTAGAATAACAACCAATCGCCGAGTTCCGTGTTCTGCTTTTTCCAACATGGCGCCTGATTTATTTTTCTCGCCTCAAAACTTCAAGAGCAAATATTTAATCAATCACGTAACCGATTTTCAAAATCTTTTTTTTATTTGTTCCTTGTAATGTTAGGAATCGAACCACTAGTATAGTTGATTTTGGTGTGATTTCATGTGGAAGTATCGGTCTGTCTTTATCACAGTTAAGTGCTGTGCTGCCAGAACAAACCTTTGATTATTCGTGACGTAACTTTGTACCGAAAAATGCACTAGCTCAAAGAAATTACTCACTCACTATTATAAATTTAAATTTTACAACGGGAAATGCACTACCGCAAACCCATCACTGTCAATTTGGATCAATGACGTCACTCAATCTCATTCACTACTAAATCTCATTTGTTGACATTCTGTTAAACACTTCAATTTGAATTTCCAACACCAATTATCCCCCTTAATAAGTAAATTGATATAAGAAAAGGTATTTTAAATGCAATTTTAATTTATTTTTTAAAATGTTGTAAAATGGGCATGTTTTCTCATTTAAAACTGCTCTCTGCAAAATGCTTAAATGAAATTGCGTTTTATTGGTTTAGTCGTGTAGAGGCGTATTCCTTTAATCTATTAGAACGGCGTTCCCGAATAAGCTATTTAATTAGTTAACTTTGCCATCCCTCCTCACCCCCCTCTTTTACCCCTTGTGGCAAATTGATCTGGCGTGACGTCAGAGAACTGTTAATGAATAAAAGTTCCCTAGTGCACAATAGTTGGCTGCTTTTATTTTATTCCCTGTTTTCTTGTGCTTCCGTTACCATGGTTACAAAGAGTGCAATTTAAAAACCTCGTTACAAGGTAATTGATTAAACTGTTTTAAAACCCGCATTCGCACACACTCGAAATGACGTCAAATTAATTCCGCTTTAATATTCCGTTCCATTATGAATAAAATACAATAATGCAATGCGTCACAGCTAAACTAATTAGGAGTAGAGTTGCGTGTAGGGTTTGGATAAATGTGGAGTATGGAAAGAAATTTATTGTGAATCTAAGTAATTTTATCATTTGTTTTGTGAGTGTTTTGGTTTTTTTTTTTCTTTGGGGTTTTTTGATTTTTTTTTTTGTTTTGTGGATTTTTTTTTGGAAATGTAGAAAATTGTCAGTTGCACATTTGCAGATTTTATGTTTTTATGTGTATATTTTATACGGATTTTATACATTTATTGTATATTTATACAGAATTTACACATTTTCTATATCTTTTACTCATTTCATGCAAGTTTTTGATTTTGTGAATTTTACTGCAGTTTATATAGATTTTTTACACTTTTATAGTGTCTCTGCACTTTTCTGCATCGTTTTACACATTTGATGCATTTTTGCAGAATTTCTGAACATAAATGTGATATTTTTTATTTCTTTGTAAATTTTTATACATTTTCTGCATTTCTTTACATCCTTTCATACATTTTCTGTACATATTTGAAGATTTTTTGATGTTTTCTGCAGTTTTTGCAATATTTTAATACATTTTTTTGCCTTTTTGCCACTTTTTTATACATTTGTGGCCTTTTTTGCCACATTTTATACATTTTTTGCCTTTTTTGCCACATTTTTATACATTTTTTGCCTTTTTTTTGCCGCATTTTCATACATTCTTTTGCAGATAATGCATATGTTTTGACATTTTCTGCCTTTTCTGTAATAGTTTTTATACTGTATACATTTTTCTGCATTTCTTTGCATACTTTCCGTTTTCATTTACACATTTTAATACATTACCTGCATTGCTTTGCATGTTTTTGCATCTCCTGCATTTTTTCCCAATTTTACTCATTTTCTGCATTTGTTTACCCATTTTTACTAATTTCCTACATTTTCACACACTTTTCCTGCGTTTCTTTACACAATTTTACACTTTTACATTTTTTTCTATACATATTTACTTATCTTCTGCATTTCTTTACACATTTTTATATATTTTCTGCATTTCTTTACACATTTTTACACACATCCTGCATTTCTACACACATTTTACACCCATTCTCCCTCCCCACCCCACCTCCTACAAATCTCTACCCATCACCACTTCCGACAACCTCCAACTTGCACACCACACAACTTGTTGCACCCACCACAAAACTCCAACTCTTACTTCACACCTCCCTCACTCCACTCTCCCCAACCTCACCTGCATTTGACCCTTAACCTCGATGACTGAACCACTTTTGTTCAGTTTGTCTTGTCCTCGTATCGAGGTTGCAGTAATTCCCCCATAAGGTTTTCGTGTTGTCGTCTCCCACGCTCATTACCCGACCCCTAGGTCACGTGGGTCGATTGGCAAGTCCCTTTTCCCTCCTAATGAGGTTGAGGGGGCTGCTCGCAGCCCCGATTCAAACGTGGCGTCCTCCACCCTCGTTATAAAGGCGCCAATTAGGGTGTCTGTGTTATGCAGATGGACCCAATTGCGGAAGGGGCCCTAATGAGGATAATAAGGGAAGGGAGGACACTTAATGAACGCTGTAATTGCTATCGCTTGCCTGAGGTGCTCGGCCACTTGGACTGATTGGTGCATGATGGGAAGAATTTTTTTTTTTTTTTATCCATAGATTTTTCCCCTTTCTCCTCTCTATCGTTCTTTTTCTCGCTTCGTTGATGATATATGCTAATTTGAGTCTAATTCGACCGTCTGGATGAGGGTTTACTATCATGGGCTTTAAGTTTGAAAGGTTTCTTTTATTGCTTTTTTCGCCCTTAGAAAATGGGTAGTTAAAGGTGTGTTCAATGATAGTTGTGATTGTGTTGTTGAATAACGGTTTATATAGGGTTAATTGATGTTGGGAACTGATTTGGAAGTGATGAAGAGGTGATTTTTGTAGGTTTAGACAATGTTTGGGTGGAGTTTGTGGAGTAGAAAAGTGTAAAAATATTAAATATTTGTTTTGTGTTTTTAAAATTATTTTAACGATAAAATCAGAAAATAGATGAACTGGAAAAATTGCATAATTTTTGGTGGAAAATTAAAAAATGATTTTAGAAAAGAATTTGTAAAGTATTTGCAAAATTTCAAAACAAAAATAAAAATACTAATTTTCTGTATAAATTACAAAAATTTGCATTTTTTTGGGTAGAAATTTCTATTTTTATACAAACATTTTCCAATTTTTTTTTGGAACCTCATAATATAAGCTATTTTTATGCATTATTAATATGACCTTAAACATGGTTCAAATTATTAGCTGTATTAATAGAACTATGTTTAAGAAGATTTTGAGTGTAATTAAGTTAAGTGCATACAGAATTTTGATTTTTAAGATCTTTACGTAACCAAAAAAAATTTGCATAAATTTTTCGAAAAATGTAGTTTTTCGAAAAATAAAAATCGACAAATTTTCTGCGTAAATTACTGAAATCTGCACTTTGTTCGCAGAAATCACTACTTTTATATAAATATTTAGCAAAATTTTTAGCTCACGGAGACCGGGATTGATCTGAACCCATAAATGCTGATAAATATGAAATTTTATTTGATGGAATTTTCTTTGAATTTGTTTGCAATGTCAAATTTAATTGATAAAACGTTGTGCTGGGAATCAGTTATGAGTGGAATGCTCTAATTAAACAACAAACAAGATTCGCAACTGCCAAAATTTTATTAATGGCTTTTAATTTACATTTTAAAAAAAAAAAATTTTAATTTAACTTAAATTTAGCATTGAATTTACTGATTAAAAACATCGATGTTGAATAGTAATTCCTAAATGACGAAATTAATTCATTATTTTAATTTATTCTAATGAAAATATATCGATTTTCTACGTCAACAACGTTTTTAATGCCATAACCCCTTTACGAGATAATTGCTTTTTATCGTTCTTAGACTGCCATTAATCAATAATATGTGGGTTTTTAATAGAAATTTCATAGAAATTTCATATATTCGATCAAACTAAACCAAAATTAATCAAAATTCCAATAATTTTTATAATTCCAGATTTAAAAAATTAATTTCAGTTATTTAAGTAGAAATAGAAAATTCGTCCATTTTTGCAAATATTTTACAAATTTTTACCAAAATTTAACAGTTTTCACTACACAAAGGCTTAACAAACTGAAAATATTTGCAGATCTAATTTTTTCACGCAATTTAAAAAAAAAAGAATTTGTTTATCCGCCATATTAGAAAAATCGAATTCCGAAATCAAAATCGAAGAAATCCGCTAATTTACGACTGTCAGTTGCCGTCTATCTGCGCTTGGTTACTCTTAATTAAAGAACCTATTAAATCGTTGCTAATTGCCACCAATGCCAAGAGCGTGTGCATTTTTTTTCCATTTATTTACTCAGTTTTTAATTTTTTTTATAATCTTTTTTCTAATTTTTTTGTTTAATACATGTATTTTTTCCTTTATATTTTTCTTTCTTCGTACACGGCCTTATCTTTTCGTGCCTCCTCGCGCTGTGATTGTGGGGGGACGAGGTGGGGACGAGCGAATGGTGAAATGGGTTCGTCGGAGAAGGAAAATGGCCCTCGGTATAGCGAAGCGACGCGCGCGTGCCGGGAAACAAAAGATCGTGGGCGAGAGCAATCAAGGAAAAAGCTTGGTGCGTCCGGCAACGAAATCGACGGTCACTTAACCGCGTTTTCTGTTACCGAACCCCGCGTTCATGATGAGCAACAGCGATAAAAAACGATCAGGTTTGTTGTAGAGGGAGTTTCTTCTGACAAATTTGTGTCGAGGTAATGGACTTGAAACACACGCGTCGCGTCTTCTCTGCACCTTGAGTTGTCACGTGTGTTTATTCAGTTTTACCTGCAGACAAACATTTTCGATGATTTTTTTTTTTCATGCACACCGTCTTTAAGAGCTTTTAGGAAATGTAGTTAGGAATTGTTAATTTTTAATTAATAATCGGTCGTAAGGTGGAAGTTTCGTTGTAACGAGGGGGTTTGATTTGATTATTTTTCACACACGTTTTTGTTGAATTCGTGAAAACGGAACTCGGTATAACGAAAATCCGGTGTTGTGAAGCGTTTGGTGGGAATTTTTTCGTTGTAACGAGTTTTTCGCTTCATCGAGTTCGGTTTTTGTGTTATGAGAATTAAAAATATTGAAAAGTCACTAATGAGTCATTGTGAAGGGTTAATAACTTGATTTGTAGGTCAGTGAATGTTTATTTTATTAAAATAATTCATTTAAATAACATTTCGCATGTCTTGCGGTGAGACATGGCACAGAAATGAAGAATTTTACTAAAAAACTCGAAATAACGAAATTATTTAACTAAAAACACTCGATACAACGAAATTATTTTACTAAAAACTGGAAATGATTTCATGGAAAACTCGATACATCGAAATTATTTCACTAAAGAACTCACATAAAGAAATTAGTTCACTAAAAAACTCGATAAAACGAAATTATTTTACTAAAAATCTCGAAAAAACTCGATAAAACGAAATTATTTTACTAAAAATCTCGGAAAAACTCGATAAAACGAAATTATTTTACTAAAAATCTCGGAAAAAACTCGATAAAACGAAATTATTTCACTCGAGTTTTTTACTCCATACAAAATGAAATTACATCGCAAATTCATTATATCGAGGTTTTAATATTTTATTACATAAATACATTAACTTTTTCTTTTCCTAATTTGATTTGATTTGTTCATTTGCAGCTCTTCGGTGACGAACGTACGTGATCGTGCGTAGCCGGCTTTGCAGTGGCGGCGGCGGTCGGTGAGGCGGTCGCCGGGTGGCGAGGCGGCGGGGCGGCCACGTGGCCCAAGGTCTCCATAATGAACCCGAATCAGCCAGCGGCGGGTGTTGTCGACTCACTCCCGCCACATCACCAACAGACGGCCCACGTGGGGCCCAACATGCTCACATCTCACGGCGCCGGTCCGGCGTCCGGACTTTGTTCGGCCGGCGCTCTGAACGGAACGTTGCGCTCGTGCGGCGGATGCGGAGGGAAAATCATCGATCGGTTCCTGTTGCACGCGCTCGATCGCTACTGGCATACGGCGTGCCTCAAATGCTCGTGCTGTGGCACCACTCTCGCGGACATTGGCAGCTCCTGCTTCACCAAGGCCGGCATGATACTCTGCAAGTCGGACTACGTCCGGTGAGTCACGTGATTTAAGTGGTTTTTAGAGTAGTAATTGGTTTTTGGTGTAACGGGTTGATTGTGTTTTGGGGGAGATAAATTGAAAATTTATCGTGAAGGGATGAATCAATTTGGTTTGGGTATTTTTTTTTTTTTTTTTTTTTTTTGTTCTTGGAATTTTTTTGGGAGAATTTTTTGATTTTTTGGAGGGTGAATTTGAGGGGTTGGAGTTGAATTGAGATGATTTTGTGGGTTTGTTGAGGGGTTGGATTTGGGTTGGAAGTGTGAGGAAAGTTGGGGAAATAAAGGAATTTAGTGAAAAATCGCGTTATTTTGTAGGGAAAGCGATTAATTTTTGTTTTGGGGAAGTTTTGTGAAATCGAATAATTTTGAGGAAAGTTTTGCAAAAATCGACTAATTTTGACGATAGTCGAATAATTTTGAGGAAATTTCAGAAAAATCGACTGATTTGGTAGAAATTTTGGAAAAATTGAATAATTTAGTGAATATTTGGAGAAAAATCGAATAAACTTGAGGAAATTTGGAGAAAAATCGAATAATTTTTAGGGAAGTTTGAGGATAATTTAATAAATATTAATTTTAAAAAATTAAAAAAAAATTTAATAAAAATGAAAAAAATCCGAAAATACATAAAAAATTATTACAAAATATCAATAACTCAATATAGTTTGAAGAAAAATAGAAAATAAATATTGAGAAAATATTTTCATACTGAGGTCACTGAACTAAAAAAAAAAAAAAAAAAAAAAAAAAAAAAAAAAGGATGAAAAAATTCAGATAAATTTCAATTACATAAATACCAAAAAAAAGCAATCAAGTCATCTTAACTTACCGCAACTTTCATTACATTTTTCTTCAACGTTGATCACGCACTAAATTTAATTTCTATGAAAATATGTGCGGGAATGCAGCACCCTCCCGAGGATCCTGATGATCTTTGCAACGCACACCACGTGGGCTGGGCACATGTTGTTGTTACATCCGGTACGACGTGACAACGTGAGGTTCTGTTTAGGGTTACGCATTTACAAACAATTTCTTAAAATTAATTTAAAACAAATTTTCACATTCGTGGATCAGTTTTATTCCACTTTACGTCTTAAATACCGAAATAAGTAATTTCTTAGACAGTTTTCAATTTTCTATTGCAAATTTAGGCCTATTTTAGTGCTGAAATTAAGAAGTTTGCGCGAGTGCATTTTTCGTTATAAAGTTACAGTTATGAAGTTATAACCTGCGATAAGGCAATAACTATAGAATAAATCTGGTTATGGTGTCATATGTTCGAGATAAAGCAGCCAATCACGGTCTTATATAATTTTAAACTTTTAACTATAATTTTATAATACAAAATGCGCTACTGCAACCTAGCTTATAATTTTCTAAGAATTGCGATCAGTTGACTACCGAATGAATTACGACGTTATTTAGGCTGAGCAAAATTTTAAGGATGTTTAAGATTAAGATCCCGCTCTTTAACTAAGAGTGAGCAAATTGCTTGATTTATGAACGCTCTCGACTATTTTTCATTTTCCCTCATCTACAAGCAAAATTGTCGGTGTTAAATAAAAGTTAAAGTCGATGTCTTGTGACGTCGCAGTTAAAAATGGAGAAAGGTGAATTCGCAATTTAATTTAAACACTAATTGAATTTTTATGACGTTATTTGCGATGCGTTAAAAGAAAAACACGAGTAAAATGAAGGAAATTACCCCCAGAGACAATATTAAATTTTTCCGTCGTGAAGGGGGTGAGGGTTAGATTAGACTGATGGTGAGGGGGCGTAAGGAGTGCATCCGACTAAATCATCTGAGACGCGCAAAAAACGCGCTGATTTTTTTAAAATTTATTTCTTGGAATTTTTTAGCTCTGAATATTTTTCTTTCTTGTTTTCAATATAGTAAATTACATGAAGACACTACTGAGTGACGTGTGCATTTTTCTTGCACATTTTTTATTGTTAAATTCCATGAATTTGAGTTCTCTCTGGATTTCTTAATAAAAGAAAAAATTGTTGTCTTTGAGGTTTGTGATATTGTGAATTTAGTGCTGGGTATTAGGAAGTTATTTGTTGTGTTGGTAGTTGGTAAATGTGTGGTGCATTTATCAGTGTTAGTGGAGGGAAAAAGTGGGTTGGGATAAGAGGGTTAATTGAATTGATTGTAATTGGGGATTTGGGTGTGGGGGTTGATATTGTTGCAGGTTTTTTTTTGTTTTTTTTGTGTGTGTGAGGTAAATGGAAGTTATGAGTGTGTTGGAATTATGAGGTAATGGGGATGAATTTGGTGGTGGTTTGGTTGATGGTGGTGGATTTTTGACTATTTGTTGGGTTTGAAGTGTTTGGTTGTGAAAATTTTCTTGACTTAAATGTGAATTGTTTTTTTTTAATTTTTTTTTTAAATGTTTGGAGTTTGTGAGGTTTTTCTTGAATTTTTTTGAAAGATGTTTGATTGAATTTTTGATTTTTTTTTAGAACTTATGAAACTTTATTGAATTTTCTGAGGTTTTTTTTTGATATTTTATTCAATTTCTGAGATTTTTTTGATAATTTTATTGATTTTTGAAATTTTCTGTGATTTATCTTTGAAAATCTTAAATTTGAAATTTAAAATTTGATTCAAATTTTTTCAAATTCCTTTTCCTTCAATTACTGATTTTTTTTTTCTTTAGCTTTTTTTTAAAACTCTTATTTAAATATATATAAAAAAAATTCAATTCACGAAACTTCGTTCCCAACGAGATAATGACGTCATTCAACATGGCGCCCAATTTGAAACTCCACGCTTCATTACAAATTCCATTGATTCCTTTCTTCTCCCAAACCAAATCAAAAAACCCTTCGGTCTTCACATCCAGTTAAATGAAACAAAATTCAACCATTTTCAAAAACAACTTCAAAAAAAACTCTAACCCACGCATCACAACAACAACCTTCAACTTCCTCGTCCACTATCCTCCCGCTCCACTCACAAAACAGATTGCACAAACTCTTAATAAACAGTTAAGCAATATACCTGATTACAATCTATCGATTTCCAACCGATTCGCAATACAATCAAAATTAATACAATAAACAGATAGCAATGAAATCAATACAACACACCTTTTAAATACCAATAACTTTCAACCTCAACATTTAATCCAATGATACAATAGACTCTGATTATTTATAGAGATAGAAAAATACTTAATTACATTTAAATTAAAGTATGAAAGCTAAAACGTTCACCAGTTTGTTCTCTTCCATGCTATTTTCTGTTGCTGTGCTAGCTGCAGGACTGTGCTTAACGTTAAAATTGTGAGCATTTAAAAGATGGATATTTTAATGAAACTTTGGTTGGGCGCCATGTTTGAAAGAGTGCACGCACATCTTTCTACACAACACGTAGTCCATACATTATGCGTTACAAGTAGGGTATGGATTTTCCGGGTGGAAAAAAAATTGAAATTTGGGGGGTAGAAATTGGGTGTTTGAAATTTTTTCCAAATCGGGTTAATCGGGTTTAAAAAATTTAAATTTACATTTTTTTAAAAAAATCGGGCTGAAATCAGGTTGAAAAAATTAGTTGCAAAGCCACAAAACTTCAATAAAAACCTTTCAAAATGTTGTAACTTAATTAAATAGGCTCTGTCAATGCAATTAAATGTTAAAAGTTACGAAAATCAGCCAATTGACAATTAGTCAGCCAATGTTTAGTCAAATTGTGTGATTTATCTGTGCAAAACATGACCAAACGCAATTTTTTCCGGTTCTACCAGAATTTAAAGAAATCGTTTCGGGTATTTTCGCCTCGGGTTTTACCCGAAAAATCCATACCCTAGTTACAAGTGAATCAGAAGCGACTGCCTAAATCTCCGTTAAACGTTTCACATTAGAGACATTTAGCAGAATCCAACATGTAGTTAACATGGAATTTTATAAGTTACACGAAACAAGTTTTGTTTCGCTAAATCTACATTATAATCAGAGTCTATCGCAATTTTTTTTCAAAGTTTAAAAATTATAACCATTTTTTTTTGTTTAAAAAAACAACAAATTGCAATTACTAAAACTAAATTGCTCCAATTTACTAGCAAAGTTTTGTTGATTCAACACGACTGTCACGATGTAAGGGTTCAGAGATTGGAAGGGAAGGGGAGTGAGAGCAGAGAGAGAAAGAGAGAGACGCTCCCCGCCAGGCGGCTCTTGATAGTTTTATCGATTGCTCATGTCGCGCGTTGAGTGTAGGGCCAAATTAGTGAGTGTCAGGCGAGTTCGGAAATAAGCCATCAATTAGCTACTAAAAGGGGGAGAGAGGGAGGAACGCCAAATTGGCGATTTACATTTATTGGCGCCATTAGTCTATTAAAGATGCTCTCCTACGATGACGTCATCATATTTTCATCAATTTGATTGCGAGGCAATGGTTAGTGTATTGGATGAGTTTATTTTTTTAAGAATCGGGGATGGGGAAGTGGGGTAAAGTATAATATATGTGGTAAAAATAAGGAAGGTCAAAGGTGCCATTCTTTCTTTGTTGTTGGTCGTAAAAGATGGCGGATTATTGTAAAACTGATGCGTTTAATTTAATGAAGATTTATAAATTGTAGATTAAATATAAAGTGGTAAATAAATAAAGGGAGAGGTCTGGCTTAATGGTTATAAGTTATGGGTGTAAGGTAATGGGGGAATGCAGGATGTTTAAGGGATGGTTAGAGGAGGTTTGGGGATTTATGATTGTTGGTGTAGTAAATAAGAGGGGAAGAATTTGTTTATTATGATGGGAAAGCCGGAATAAGCAGTCGAATTTTCTCTATTTGGAGTTTTTTTTGTAAATTACACACGAAAAATCAAATTTACATTGATGTAAAAATTGTGAATGTAAAATGTAAAATTGTATTTATAACTACTTGTGTAAATATTTCATTTACATCCATCTTTAAATGATGAAAAATACACTTTACACAGCACATTTACAATATGTTTGCACTTAGAAAGGTGAAATTTACTTTAAATTTACTTTAAATGATGAAAAATACACTTTACACAGCACACTATATTTACTAACACTTAAACTAACACACTATATTTACAATTTATTTATAATTATAAGTATAGAAGCTTTACAACTTATTTACATTTGGACAGATACCCTTTACGGCAAAGTTAATATTGTAAGATGTAAATGTAACTTTATAATTTACAATGTCTTTATAAATTGTAAATGTTCAATTACATGAAATTTACATTTATTTATGTAAATATTGAGGGTTATATTTACAAACACTTAAACCCATGTAAATATTGATTATTATATTTACGAATCCTTTACATTTGTATTATATTTATCAGGTATTGTATTTACAAACCTTTACACCTTTGTAAAGATTATAAATCACATTTACAAAAATTCGTAAATGTTATAGCATTTGATAACTTTATAATCTGTAAATAGTTGTAAATCTGGCTTTTTCCATGCAGTGTAATTTACAGTTATTTGGTTACTTTATCGCATAAACTATAAAATTTTAGTAAAAATTTGTAAAATATTTGCAAAAATCGACAAATTTTCTGCACATGTTACTGAAATTTGCACTTTATTTATAGAAATTGGTGTTTTGTAAATTTTTTTGGGTTCAAAGTGGGGAAAGTTGATTTTTTTTGTTTGGTTTTTTGTTTTGCTAGTTTAACATGCTATGTAGAGAGTAATAATAGGTTTTAAGGGTAATAAGAGCTTATTTCAATATTGTGGTCATGTTTGGTAGTTGATGTGAGGGAAATGTATTGATATTTAAGTAAATAATAAATGAATTTTATATTTTTATGCGTGGGTTTCTCAGAAGAGAGTTTTTTTTTGTTTATTTTTGTTTAGTGATGGTGGTAACTTAAAAAATCTGCAAAATATTTACATAAAAATAATAATTTCACTAATTTACACTGAATATTTGTCAATTTTTATTTTTGGTTTGAAATTTTGCAAATTTTTTACAAATTTGTTCAAAGAAATTATTAATTTTATTATTTGGGAATTTTAAGTTAAATTTACTTAGTTTGTTTGAATTGAATTTTTAACGAATTAATTAATTTGTGTCTTTAATTCAAAGAATTATTATTTCATGTATTTGAGTTTGTTTTAATTACTGTGTCTACTTTTCTCAAGTTTCAACAACATATTTCTCAACATGTGAATAAATTAACTTTGTTTTCATTCCATTAATTTCTGATTAATCTTGATTTTGCTAACAGCGATTGGGCAATGTTTTCTCGTGATTTTAGTGCGCAGACTCCGTTGAGGTGATAGTTTGGTTTTTGATTAATCAATTTGTAATTTAAAAAAAAAATTTTGTTTGGGCTTTTAATCGATGATGGCGTTTGTTGGAATGATGTCTGGTTCGTGAGGTAGTGGTGTCGTGTGCATTGGCTATTAGAGAGAAAAGGGTTACAATGACATGTTATTAACGAGATTTAACGTGAAAATTAATTAAATCTCACTTAAATGTAACGAGAAGCAACGATTTAAGCTGAAATTTCATTGAATCTCATGAATGTTTATTGAATTGTGTGGAAAATTGGTTGAATTTCAATGAATCTGGCAGAAATGACTGGTGGAAATTTACTGAATCTCACTGAAAATTCATTGAATTTTACTGAAAATATATTAAATCTGCCAGAATTAATTGAAAATTATTGAATCTCATTGAAAATTTACTGAATTTCACTAAAAATTCACTAAATCCGCTAGAATTAATTGAAAATTCACTGAAAACTTAATGAAAATCCTTTAAATCCTCAAGAATCCCTTAAAAAAATCCATTAAATCTCAGGAAATTTACAAAATCTCACTTCAAACCAAACAAAACTCACAGAATCTCCAGAACACTTCCTAAAACTTAACACTTCCACCTAAAAATCCATTACAACTCCATTTACTCCCTCAAACTTCACACAACACACCAATCCATAAACTACAAAATCCCCCACAACCCCCGGCCTCTATTCAACACCCCAACAACCAACCCCACCTCCAACTCACATCCAATCCCCTTCTAATTCCATTTCCCCAACCCTTGAGCTTACTCTTTCAAACTACATACAAACACACATATATATATTTTTAAAAAAAGTGGATGAAATCGAATTTACATAGCAATACGAGGGAATGGAAAATTTTTGGCCATAGCATAGCAATATGAGTAAAAATATTAATAAATTTTCTATATGATTTAATCTAGCCATATTCGTAAACAGAATGAATTATGAAAAATATTATTTCAAAATTTACATTTTTAACTGTATTTGACTTGCAGTTTTTGTTTTCTTTTCCAATGGAATTTTTTATTATCTCGTATATATACGTATATATCTAACATATCCAATTTTCCAATATAGCCCTGTCCCTTGGTTATTAATTCGAAGAAAAACTTAATCGAGAACGAACCCAGCTTAAAAAAATTGCAATATATTTATATGAAAATAGTAATGGCCACAAACGAAGTGGTTTTTAGTAATTTACGCAGGAATTTTAGAGATTTTTGTTTTTGTTTTGAAATTTTGCACAAATTTTTTAGTAAAATATTATACTTTATGCGAACAATAATATATAGTTATTCTTATTCTGATATCAAATTTGGCAGAAATAGTCTTTAAAATTTTAATTAACTTAACAAAATCTCAGTAAATCGCAAAAGTTGTTTCAACATTATTCACATAATACAAAATATGTTGAAATAATATTAAAATGTTATTTAAAAACATTATTTCAACATTTAACGTTAAATTATCTTTTATGTTACATCGATTCAACGTTATTTAAAAAATGTTAAATAAATATTGTCGCATAAACAAGAAAACAACATCTGGAATTGAACGTTATGGACTTACGGTAGATTCAACGTTCGCTCAACATTGAATCAACATTAAATGTTGAAATAATGTTTTATTAAATGACATTTTTAATATTGACTCAACATATTTATGTTGTAAAATTAACATTTGATCAATATTGGAATAACATTAGCCATTTTATTTGGAAATTTAACTAGAAATAGGTAGATTTGAATTGAAATTCTATAACGTGGCTCAGAAATTCAAATGATACAAATTTTTTAAAATGGGAACACTACGATTGTTGATGGGTTAGTTTGTGTACACAGCGGAAAAGTCCATTTCGGCATTTTTCGAAGGCCGTCGAGTGACATTTGGAACCGCGCCCCCGCCTTCGTCTGCGTCTCGGTCAAGATTTGCGAGTGGAGCGAGGCCTCGGCGTTTTTAATAACAAAATGGAAACTCATATTGGCGCCGCGATCAATTTTCCAAAGCCCCCTCCCTCCCCTCCCCCTATCGCAGTGGGAGAAACGGGGGTAGTGGGTGAAGAGGGGAACCGTCGAGCACGCGCCGGAGATTGGGAGTCAACTGCGGAGACGCCCACGCGCCGCGTCTCTTTTCTTGCTGGACCCCCTCACGTTTCATTAGAATTTCGGTATAAGCCCGGGGTGAGGGGGGATATTCGCTCAACCCCTTGGGGATGTAATGGAGGCTCCCAAGATGGCAGCGGGTTGCCGTAAGGAAAGATAGAATTGCAACCAATCAATGGAAGGCTCCTCAAACTGGTCCTTCACCCCCCAGTATTGAGGGGTGTCTTTTTTTGAGGGTGTGTGACGTCGGTTTGGTCGATAGTGGGATTTTGTCGGGCTAATTGGCGGTGATAACATTGTTGGAAATAGGCGATGAGGGGAAAAATGATGTAATTACTTTAGTGGAGATTAGGATGAATGGGTAGATCAGAGAGTAATAAGTGAAAGAAAAAAGGTGGATGTAGGTGGTGGTGTGTTGTGATTTAGTGAATTGAGGGTAAGGTGAAGGGCTTTTGGTGGGTTGGTGGGAGGTTTGAATGGTTTTGGTTGTTTTTTTGTTGTTTTAGTTTATTTTTGCCTTACAAATGGTTATTTTTATGTGTAGTTGCAGTTTTAAGTTTAAAGTGGTTGTTTTTATAACCATTTTTTAATGTTTTTGGTAGAAATTATGATTGATTTTAAGTTAAAAAATGGTTGTTTGTGTTTAGTTTTAGCTTAAAAATGATTGTTTTTGAGTTATTGAGCTTAAAAACAGAAATTTCTACACAATTTTAGTTTAAAAAAGTGAAATTTAGCGTTAAAATGTAATAAACCCTGACACTATTTCCTACAAAATTATAATTTTTACCCTAAAATGAGGAAAGGGCACTACAAAAAAAATTTTAGCATCAACATTTGATTTATCCCCTATTTCTTGTCAAATTCTAAAATTGGAAAACTAGTTTCAAATACATTCCATCAATGTATAATTCTGACCATATCAGTGGAACTACAGCATTTAGCAGTAGTTCAATCAAATAAGCTGAAACTATGTCAG
>JAQIXT010001423.1:0-15900 GCA_034700445.1 Stenotaenia linearis
ACATCCATGAGAGGTAGAAATTCTAAACCTTAATGAAAAGGTACAAAGGATAGACCTTGATGGTAAACACAACTAAGATAAGGTCAAGATTTAAACCTTTTTCACTGAGAGTGCACTTGAATTCTTAGGTTCAAATTTAAAGTCTTGGATCCTGTTGGTAATAATCATAATTCTGAATGTTTTTGACAGTTGATGACAATGATGTTACAATCAGTATATCCCAGCTAAAGAAAATCTACAAAATATCTACAAAAATATGGCCAATTTGCAGTTTTTTAAAAAGTTTTTCTATAGATTTTCTTCAAATTCTGTAGAAAATCTGTAGAATATTAATTGTTTTTAAATTAAACTGCAAAAAAATCTGTAAATTTTGAAAAAAAAACTATAAAATCTGTAAAAAAAATCTACAAAATCGGCCAAAAAACTTCAAAAAAACTTCTAAAAATCTGTAGATACTCTTTAAACTTTTTTTAAAGCTGGGATGGTAAAACACTCAAAACAAAGTTTTATACAAACATGATTTAACTAAATATTTTTAGGTTAAGTGGGGAGGTTCAAATGGTATTTGTGGCTCTCTTGTTAGACTTGATAAAGAATTTTATATACCAGACACACCCTTGTAGAACCACTTTAAGTCAATACAAGTATAAGATAAAATAGGATGAGAAAGACAAGTGATTTAGACCAGTTTTGGTCACTCCTGACATCTTTTACTTATCCACACTTGCAGTATGTAACAAAAGTTAAAAGCTTTGTATTAATTGAATTCAGAAATGACTTCAAAATTTATAGATGTCTAAAAATACAGTCGGACCCACCAGTAGCGACCTCGGCTATAGCGTCAACCCGCTTATAGCGTCACGTTTGGTGCGATCCGGCCAACACTTTGACGCTGTAAGCGGACTCGCTTGTGGCGTCAACCCGCTTACAGCATCAATTTAAGCCCGGTCCCTTGATTGACGCTATAAGCGGGTCCGACTGTACGTACATGTTTAAGTAAGTTAAACAGACTATCACAATTAGTTTTACTACTATAAAAAAATAATTTAAAAACACAAAAGTACACCGCACTCTCACAAGAAATCCAAATTTAAATCTTTAAAACCAAATCTTTTGTTTTTTAATTTTAGATCTGGCTTCTCAAAGCACTACAATGTACAACTCCAATCCGAAAAAAATTGAATATTGCATTTTTGAGCCAGTAGAAAGTATTTTGCTTATCATAAAATAATTTTAAGGAGTCATGAGTGCAAATTTTTCAAAAAATCACTATGCTTACAATTTCAAAAATAATCTTATGATAATTCAGAAGTTCTAAAATAAACTGTTCTAAATATCTTTTGGAATTCATTCAAAATTGAGGTTTTCAGTTTATGCTTAAATTCCCCACATTATTTATTATGAAAATATTTTTTTAAATTTATTTCCAACTTTTCCGTGTCTATAATTTTCCAATTAGGAAGTAATAAAATTTAACTTGTCATAAATTGACATGTCCATTGTATGCCTGCAGTACTGTCAGTATGGGTGAAACTGCGTGGGTTCCTTTATATTCATTCCTTCCACATATAAAGCTAACATGTGTTGAAGGAGGATATCGGGAATTAAACCGATATGTAAATCAAGTAAACATCGGGAATTAGACCTTCCGATATGTAAATCAAGTAAATCAAGAACTCGTAAAACTCGTTTGATCGGGTTGTAAAGTTAACAACTGAAGAGGTTTATTAGCAAAGTTACAATATCTTATATAGTCTGGCAACTGTGCCAGTCCTGTGCTTAAATGAAAAACCAAACATTATCAACAAAAATTATGTAAAAATTTGGAGTCTCCATAATTGGCTTGCCTGAAAACAATTAAATCTGCCCTCCAAATTTAAAAAAAATTAATTGTTCTAAATCATTCCAAATTACTGACTTTGTTTGCTTATTAAAAGTCATTCTACTAACTTGTTTCAAAATCATTGCATTAATTAACGAATTATCAATCATAAAAGTTTGCTACCCCTTGACAGCTCAATGTTACAAGTAATGGTTACCCAGTGATACCCACAGCGCTTCTGCTTAGGGCACGAAGTTTTAGTTTCAATATATATTGTAGAGAGCCAGAGAGAGCACTAACTTTAAATTTTATCCACAAAGCTAAGCAATCTGTGATTAAAAATAGCATTACTGGTGATAAATCTCTGTAAAGCGCTCCTACTAATAGGCAATTTTTGCGTGTTCAAATGTACACACGCATGACACGAACGCAACTTACGATCATTTCTTGTTGTAAGTTAATGCTAAGCAAAAATTGGAATTCACGAAAGAATTCCTACGCAAATTCCTACGTTGAAAAAAAGAGGTTACTGAAGCATTTTCCTAACAATGGTTTTTTCCCCATAGAAAATTTTACTTAGGCCCGGCGCAAATGGAGGCATACGGTCGTGCTTGCATTCGCGCTTACGCTTGCCTCCATTGTTCCTGCGCATGTGCAAGCGCTTAGAAATCCAAACAGTTTGGATTTTTAAGCGCTTGCACATACGCAGTTAACAAAAGAAACAATGGAGGCAAGCATAAGCCGAAGCCTCCATTTGCGCCGGGCCTTACGCAAATATTTAAGCAAGAATACAACAATGAGTTTACTTAAGATTTTGCTTACAAAATTCTTATGTTTTGACTTATGCAAAAACTTAGGTTAGTTTTTGTGAATACAACCCCTGGAAGTTCATTGATGAACATTCATGAAATAGTTAAGATTTCAACTTAAGAATTACTGTACTTAGAAGATACTTAAGAAAAAGTTTTGTATTTATCAAAATTTAAATTTATTGTAAGTTTAAGATAATTAGTAAGTTAACCTTTCAACAAACTTGAGAAAATTTATCAAAACTTCAGTGAAATTTATTAAATGAGTTATTATGAAGAAAGAAAATGGTGACGTACACCTCAAATTTCAAAATGTTAGTTCTTTAGTTTTTATTATTATTATATTTTTCAACATGTTTTGGTGACAATTCTGTCATTAACCCTTATACTACCAACGAATGAAATCAACAACTAGAACTGTGCATGTATACTTTGGTATACACACATTAAGTTATCAACTGAAGCGCTTTAGTTGTTTC
This sequence comes from Stenotaenia linearis, assembly GCA_034700445.1. Taxonomy (NCBI): domain Eukaryota; kingdom Metazoa; phylum Arthropoda; class Chilopoda; order Geophilomorpha; family Geophilidae; genus Stenotaenia; species Stenotaenia linearis. The sequence continues at coordinate 3,111 of JAQIXT010001423.1, forward strand.
ATTTTCGACACTCGCCACCAGTTCCTTTGTTTTAGCCAATGGCAGTTGCTTCAGTATAGCGCTATCTGATGGGAATTTCGCATGTGAAAGTGAAACTAAACTGTTGCAAGCAGAAGCACCGTATGCACTACAGAAAGCCTAACTAAGCTTTAAGCTGGAAATTGCAAGGGGCAGAAATTTGCAGAGGCAATAACTTTTTTTTAAATAAAAAAAATTTAACTAAACTTTGGAATAAAAAAGATCTTAGTGTTTTTTAACAAAGTCAAATCATAAAAAAAATTTATAAAGCAAAAGGGAAAAAAATTTTGTATTTATGAAGTTGGGTGTATACCAAAGTATACATCATTGGTAGTCCAAGGGTTAATAAACCTACAGTAAGTAGAGTAATTATAAATTTACCATCTGGTTTATTAAGGTAAACCAAAATTTAAATTTAAATTTACGAGATCAATCATCATATTTTGTCCTTTTTAGTAAGAATTACTGATTATGTTCACACTTGATCGTAACATAACTTAAGAGAGACGTATGGTGCATTGTGGGATACTAAGTGCCTTAAGTGCCAATTCAACTCTGGAGTTGAATTAAGCCGTAAGGCCTGACTTTAATAATTTCACTAAGTGCGTTGAAAAAGTCAAGTAAGTTCCAGTAGCTTTTAGAGTTTATTTTGTATTTAGCTTATAAAATACCAACTTTTCCTGTAGGAACAGGGACAGGCATTACTTTTAAGATGTAAGTTTTGTTATGTTATTATCAAAATGTATCTGAATAGTGATAGATCTACGCAATTATATATATATGATCATTATTATTTAATGTAATGCAGTATTTCACACCTATTTTGCTCCATTTTTGGTCATTTAACACTCATTTCACTCCATTGTTGGTCTTTTTCACCTGGTTTACTTCATTTTTGGTTATTTCACATCAATTTTTTTTACTCTATGCTTGGTCATTTTAGACCCATTTTACTAATTTTTTTGGTCATTTTAGACCCATTTTACTCATTATTTTGTCATTTTAGACCCATTTTTGGTCATTTTATGTGCATTGCGCTATCGTTAATATATATGGGTTTTATATGCAAGCTAAAAAATATTTTCTCTGTTTATAGTAAAAGTGCACTAGCAATCATTAATAATTTGAAAAACATGTACAATAATGAAATATTCATTGTAATATTCATTGTAATATCAGTGAACTTCAGCAAAAATTAATTCAATTTTAATGAAAAATTTGCTAAGTATTGTTAAGGTATTTGTTGACACTTCTATCTCACTAATAAGTTTCTAATTTACACAAAAATTAATTAACCTCGTAACCCTAAGATTTTTTGAAGTTGTTTTGCAGCTTTTTGGTCGATTTTGTAGATTTTTGACAAATTTTCTACAGGTTTACTTCAAAACCTACACATTTTCTGCCGTTTAATTTCGACAAAATAAATTATTTTACAAATTTTGAAGAAAATCTGTAGAAAAACTTTAAAAAAACTGCAAATTGGCCAAAAAGCCTTCGACATTTCATCCATTTTTGAGGTGGGTAGCAACTTAAATGAAGTATCATCACATACCTGGAATGTAGTCTCTGTCGACTTCAGTCAAGTCGGATGGACTTAATTGCATTCCTGCTAAATGTTTCCAAACTGGTTCCGCCAAGTTTAAACTCAGTGGGCTTCCAGTTCTGATTGCAATTCCCATTAGAATTCCTATTTAAAAAAAAAAATTTATTCTAATTTAAAAATATTTCTTATTAATTTATATCTCAAATACCTAGTAATTTGAACATGTTTAAATGAATTGGGCTTTTACCCATTGGATTCAACAGAAAACAATCTCTGTTTGTTCCTGCTTCGTCGCGACCGTTTGGTGTTACTATTAGAAGAGGGAGAGAGCCATTTTGGAGCTCGTCACACATTTCGGTTATTGACTCGCTGTATCCGCCGCCACAGTCGTCCACACTTTCGCCTTGAAAAAGAAATAAAATAAATATTAGACAAATATCAGGGAAGAAAAAGTGGAATTTGATTTAAATTTGGATAGATAACTCAAGTAATGTCTTCTACAATGTCTTCTATCTACCATAGTAGACAGAAGACATTGTATAAAATGCAGATTTCTAATTATTTAATGCATTTTTTGCAAATTTCTGATTATTTACCGGTAATGCATTTTTTGCAGCTTTCTGATTATTTAATGCATTTTTTGCAGATTTCTGATTATTTAATGCATTTTTTGCAGATTTCTGATTATTTTATGCATTTTTTGCAGATTTCTGATTATTTTATGCATTTTTGGTGTTTTTTTTCCCCATTCTTTATGCGGATTTTTTGTAATTTAATGCATTTTTTCAGTTTTCTATTTTTTGTGTGTGCAGTTTTTCACTCTTTTTGCAGTACTTTTCACTATATCTGCATTTTATACAATGTCTTCTCATTTTCTATCATTTTTTTCAAATTTAGGCAATTTCCACATTTTCCCTCAGACATTTTACATTTTTAAAAAATTTATTGCACTTTTTCCAATTATTTCCTCACCAATACATTTTATGCACCTTTCCAGCAACACTTTACAAAACCCAACCATAAAAATCCCCAAAACTTACCAATAAATTTAACCTTCCATATCCTATGCGGCAAAAACAGACTTTCCTGCGTCAAAAGCGACAACTTCGACACAATCTGTCCAAAAACAGACTTCATCCCATCCGGCCCAGCCAAACCTCCTTTGCTCCTCGACCTTTTCACCTAAAAAAAAAAAAAAAAAATTAATCCAAAAACCAACCAAAAAAACCAAAAAAAAACCAAAAAAAACACCAACCTGAATCCTATTCAACTCAATCACAGGTCCATGTTGCCTATCCCTAACCATAGTCGCCTGAATAACCTTCCTAAAAGCCGATTCCTTCGCAGTCGACACGAGAACTCCGCGTAACTTATCGATCCCGCTGACTAGAGCGTTCGGCGTGTTGCAAACGTCGGACGATTCGTTCGGATTTAAGTTAAACATGGCGATAGACGGGCAAAACAAATCGGAAAAGTGATGCAGCAGAACTAATCTGTTCCGCAGAACATTCATCGGAATGTCTCGCAAGTGGTCGTACTCCATCGGAATCACAGACGGAAGTTTCGTGGCACTCACTGCCTTGTTCGTGGACCAAGCGAGCGTGTGAGCCGACCCGCAAGCCACGTGATTGATTTTCTTTCCTAAATTGACAAAAAGTTGAAATTACCTAAATTTTTTGTCATTTTTTAAAAATTGAAAAAATAACGCAACCGAGTCTTATCGGTATTTATTTGTTTACGGAGGCTACCCACCCAGCGTGAGCCATATTGCTTACCTTGTAAAGCTGTTAGTAGTCTCGGCCGTTGAATGGCATTTGTTGTACCGTCTCCCAGTTGGCCTTCGTCGTTATCGCCCCATGTGTATACTTCTCCTGCATCAGTACAGGCTACGCAGTGAAGCGACCCCGTCGCGATGCAAATGACTTTTTTTCCTTGAAGACTCGTCACTTTCCTCGGTCTTCGTACGTGGTCATCGGTGCCGTGTCCTAGTCGATGATAATCACCTTTGCCCCTATTTTTAAAAATCTCATTAATTAAAAAAATTTTGTAATAACTTTTTGTAAAATTAAAAAAAAAATTTTCTTGAGTTTTATATATTTTTTTTGTATAAAAAAATTTTTTGCATTATTTTTCTAAAATTTTTGTAATAATATTTTAATTTTATAGATTATAATAATTTTTTTATATAAATTATTTTTAATAATTTATAAATTTTGTATATAAATTTGTATTTTTTGTAAGTTAGAAAAAATTAATAATAAATTTTGTAATAAATTTTTATAAAATATCTCATTAAAGAAGATTATAATAAATTATTTATAAAAATTTTCTACATTTCTCGATTTTCTTTAACACTAACCAAGTGTAAACTCCGCCCGATCGAGTCAAAGCGACTGAAAACTGCGATCCGCATTCGACTTTGATGACACCGAGACCGGTCAACGAATCGATTTTCATAGGAACTTTGCACCCATCGCTGCCACCTCGTCCCAATTTCCCATAATCTCCATCTCCCCACGACCAAACGCAATCATCATCGGTGATGCACAACGTCTGCGCGTCTCCACTCCCACATGCAACGTCTGTCACGTGATAACCAACCAGAGCATCAACCTGAGAGAAAAAAAAAGAAATGGTTAAATGAATTGCTGGTAAAAAGCACAATATTTCTAGGTGTAACTAGGTCATAGGCAGCGATCTACCATAGATTCTCGTAACAACAAATACCATTATAATAAAACTTTTTCTAAATGCCCACCATAAGTAAATCAGATCTCTGTACAACAAAAATTTTGTTACAGGTCGAACCTCGTTATTGCGAACTCGCTTATTGCGAATTCCTCGTTTTAACGAATTTTTTTAATAGTTAGGTTGGATTCCTATCCATTCATTCAATGTTAAAAAATTCGGATATTACGAACTCTCGATATTGCGAACAGATTTGACAGTCCCTTCGAGTTCGTTATATCGAGGTTCGACCTGTATTACGAAGGTATTTTCCGGTCCCTTGGAGTTTATTGTAATGATATTCGAGGAATTATATTTCAACTCCTTTTCACAGATTTCTACAAAATTATGCAATTTCTTCTGAATTTCTGCAGTTTTCTGTTAAGTTTTTACAACTTTTAATAAATTTCTGCAGTTTTATCTTACATGTTTTGGAATTTCTATTAATTTTTTGTATTTTTCAATGAATTTAAGAGTTTTCCCTCAATTTTTTGCAATGTGTAATAAATTTCTCCACTTTTCTCTCCTTTTTTTTGCAATTTTTTAATAAAAATCTGCAATTTTCTTTTAATTTTTTGCAATTTTTAATAAATTTTTGCAGTTTTCTCTTAGATTTCTACAACAAATAAATTTCTGCAGTTTTATCTTATGTTTTTTGGAATTTCTATTAAATTTCTGTAATTTGATGAAATTTCTAATTTTTTGCTAAATAAACTGTCTTCCTTTAGAATCTTATAAACTTCTACTAAATTTCGCAATTTTATCTTAAATTTCTGCAGTTTACATACATTTTTGACATTAAACCGTAGCCATCATAATTCCTAGTTACACCACTGCCACTGCTCCTCCACCACTCTCCCAAACTCCTTACCAACTTGGCCTTCGTCTGATCCTCGCTGTCTCCATGTCCCAACCGTCCGTACCTCCCTTTCCCCCACGTGTACAAATTCCCATTGAGCGTAATGCACGCGCTGTGTCCGCCGCCGCACGCAATGGCCACAACTTCTTTTCCTCGCAGTGTCTCGATGAGCCGTGGGCGATCGCACGAGCTTTTATTTCCGTGTCCCAACTTTCCGTCGTCTCCTTCGCCCCACGAGTACACCTCTCCTTCGGCACTTAGCGCCAGACAGTGTTTTCCGCCCGAATTGACAGCCACTTGTTTGATGAAAACATGCTGAATGCTTTCGAGTAATGTCGGTGTCGATACAGAATCTATGCCACCAATTCCTAGTCTACCGCCGGCCCCGTAGCCCGTAGCATAGACCTAGAAGATAAAGTAGTTAGTTGTGGGTTGAAAATAATATTAAAGAATTGGGTTTTTTTTTTAGAGTTTAGGTTATTTTTTTTTTTTTTTTACTTTGAATTTCTTTACATTTCTTTGAATTTTCATTCATTTCTTTGTGTTTCTTTACATTTCTTTAAATTTTCATTCAATTTCTTTGTATCTTTATGTCTTTGAATTTATAATGAAGATTCAATGAAAATAAAAGGGATTCAGTGAAAATTCATGACAATTTCAAAGAAATTGAATGAAAATTCAATAAAATCACAGAACTTTAATTAATTCAAAAAAATTCAAAGGAATTCAGTGAAAATTTGCTGATTTCTCTGATTTTCGTTAAAATTTCTCTGATTTTCATTGAATTCCTTTGAATTTTCATTGAAAACAAAAGAATTTCAATAGAAAATCCAAGAACTTCGAAGAAAATCAAAGCAATTTAATGTAAATCAAAAAATTTCAATGAAAATTAAAAAGATTCAATAAAAATCAAAGAAAATCAAATAGATTCAATAAAAAATAAACAAAATCAACAAAAATTCAATGAAAATTCAAAAAAAAAATTCACTGATAATCAAAGAATTCAAAGAAATCCAATTAACAACTCCAAAAAAAACTCCCAAGTCAAACACAGTTAAGTTTCCTTTACCCTGCCATCTGCAGTCACCGCAAAAAGAGTCTGTTCTCCTCCAATCAGCTGCACCGGTCTCAACGAAGACAGTGCTTCGCAAGGAGTGGGCAACTTGACTTTAGCACCTTCCACGCCTCCTAACTGCCCCCTGTGATTGTGTCCCCAGCCGTAGATGATGCCACTGCCTCCCCAAGAAAGTGTCCAGTCTTCAGAACGTCTGCCAAAACAACTTCCATCAGTTTACATCTCAATCAAAAACTCACGCAACCCATCCCATGCAAACTCTATGGAGTGGGTTGCGTGATTTTTAAAATAGAAATATACCGGTTAAGCCATTGTAAAAGTTGCTCATCATGCTCCTGGCGAAACAATTGATTGTTCTCGTGCTCATCCGTCACAGCTTCGTCCTCGGGCACCATCTCGAGTATTTTTTTGCGAACTTCCGTGCAGAATTCCGATGGGAATGAGTGGTGTTGGATGAGAGCAGCTGCGACGCGCGATGCAATGCAGTAGCGCTTGAACCACGACCATTTATGTGTTTCCGAGCAGCAAGGTAACTGATCGAGTCCCAAATCGCAGGCTAGTGCTACCAGAACCTGAAAATAAATTTAATCATCAATAAAATTCCAATTTCAACTTTCAAACGCGATTTTGAGGGTGATGCGCACATCCGGGACCCCCGAACCATAGGTGATTTGGAATCAGCTTGACGAGAGCTTTCATTTGAGGGGTAACAACATATGTTTACCCTTAAACTAGAATCCTACCCCGACGGTTTTATTTTAATAAATACAAAATTCCAGCTGTAAAAATTTCCAATTTTCAAAATAATTCTTTTCAATTGATACTTACTTGAAAAAATGAGCTGTGCATCAAGTGTTTTCCTCCTCGCACAAGTCCGTCTTCGTAATCGTACTGCCGAAGCAGCGCTTCCGGTAATCCTTTGACTAGAGAAGTCAGCGAAGTGTCGCTAACAGACTGTGGGGATAGACGAGTGTTATTAGTGTAATTTGAAAATGATTTGTGATTTGTTTACAAACATTTAATTTTGGACTAGCTGGCTGGTCTGGCGAATGATCCGGCGTGTTGTAGTTGTTGAGTAAGTCAACTACGTTGATCGTACAACCGAAACTGGACATGATGAGTTTTCTGAGACATTGTAGTGCCCACATTCTTTGTGCTGGAGCTGTGTGTAGAAGAGAATTGTTAATGCATTTTGGTTTTGAAATAAATGAGATACAAATTCATATAAGAAAAAATGTATAAGAAATATAGTAATAATTCCCACAAAAGTGTAAATTTCAGTAATATAATCAAAATATTACTCAATTTTTACTTTTGTTTTTAAATTTTGCAAATATTTTACAAATTTTCACTAAAATTTTACAGTTTCTGCTAAAAGTTTTCCAACAACTGCAAATTATTTGCAAAAAAACTATAATTTTTTCGGAAAATCACCTAGTGAACTCAATTGAGCACAGGCAGCGAGAGCAGCGGCCAATCTCGATACGATATTACGATCGGAGGTATAATCGACGCGGTATTCGAGCAAACAGGTGACTAAATCGATTGAAGGATGAGAAAGAACAGTTCGGTCCGACAAAACATCCTTGGGTCCAGTTGCAGGCATGATGGGAAAAACAGTGAATCGCCAACCCCACCCGTTGACCGAGCCGTCGCTGCTGAATTTCCAGCGCAGTTCGTCGCCGGAGATACGCAATTCCGTGGACCAGTCGCTCCATTCACGACCCGACCGAATGGACACGATCCGACCCGCACCGTCCATTAAGGTGAGCGGATCGTGGCGCCTTTCGGTCGAACATTGACGGTCGAATTCCACACGTAGTCCTTCTGCACCTGCAAAAATTAATGAAGTTTTGTTAATTTTTTGAAGGTTTATCACTCTATGCATGAAAATTGCACAAAATGCAATTTGAGTTGTAAAATTGTAATTTAAGTTGCATAAAATGCAGAAAAAATGCAAAAATTTAATAAAAGTTGCAAAAAATTCATAAAAATTACAAGAAATGCAATGCAAGTTTGCATTTTTTACTTTTTTTAATGCATTTTTTTATGCATTTAGTACATTAAAAAAAGTAAAAAATGCGAAAAATTTGCAAAAAATACAATCCAAGTTACAAAAAATGAATAAAATAACAAATAAGTGTGAAGTTCTTTTAAAAATGTATAAAAATAACAAAAGCTGCATAAAAATTTTTAAAAAAATTACGAATTCTCAACAAAAAAAAATACAACATAAGGTGCACTTCAAGTTGTAAAAAAATGCTTTAAAAAAAAATAAAATTCAATCATTTTTCACAAAATTTTTGTAAAACCCGTAGTTTCACGCCCTTTTTCATTATTTTTTACCTGGAATTTTAACGTGTCCAGATTGAGTAACATCATCAACATACGGATGTGTACTTTCTTGTACTATCGGTTGTGGCACATTGTGCCCATTATCCAAATCAGCAGCCACATCTTCTAACTCAGTCACACATATCTCCATCAACATTTCAGAAATCTACAAAAAAAAAAAAAAAAAAAAAAAAATTCAATTCCACCATCCAAAAAATAAAAAAAAATAAAAAAAAAATTACACCTACACTCCGTTATAACAAAACCATTTCACTAAAAACCCCGATATAACGAAATTATTTTGCGAATTTGTTTCAACAAACAAATTTTTTGATGTTTTGAGTTTGTTATAGCGAAGTACAGCCGCATTAAAACTCACATTAGTGTTGACTTTGGCCAAACTAGTGAGAACAATAGCAATAGCATCTTTTGATTTATCGCCCGCTCTTCCAGCAACGGCCAACTTGAGTAAATCGACCAAGACCCTGGCATCGTCTACGGTTAATCTGCTTGTGAATTCATCCAATTCTTGTATAGGCAAAGTGTCAACTCCTTCTGTGTTTGTTACCTTAAAAAAATTTTAAGTTTTAGTATTTTAGTTTTAAGTAAATTGAGTTTAATAAATTGTTAAGTTGTTGTTAGAGGAATTTACTTGATCGTTAGTGGTTAGGGTTACGGCAAGAATGCTGGCAGCTGACGAAGAAATCTTCGAGGATTTTGAAGATAAACTAGCTGAGCTTGGGAGTGAGGGAAGTGACATGGGCATTGTTAATAGAGGTTCCTCTTCACTATCTGGAGTCATCTGGAAAGTTTTTTTTGCCGATTTAAAAAAAAAATTAAACCGAGTTGATTCTATAATTTTTAAATTTTTTTCCAAAGTTAATGAAATTCAAAATTATCCAAAATTTTTTATAGAAATTTCACAAAATTTCCTAAAATTTTTTATAGCAATTTCTAAAATTTATAGAATTCAAACTTGCAAAAATTTATTTTAAAAATTTTTATAAAAAAACTTGATAAAATTTATTTTTTATCATTTGATCAAAATTCTTTAAAATCTTGTAAAAGATATAAAATTCAAATTTTCTAATAAAATTTTAATAAAATTTCCACAAAAAATCATAATGAAAATTTTAATTTTTTAAATTTAAAATCAAATTCAAATTTTTTAACAAAAAAATTTTCTTTTTTCCACAAATTTTTTTCGATAAAATTCAATTTAACAAATTTTCTAATAAAATTTTTATAAAATTTTCTAATAAAATTTTTATAAAATTTTATAAAATTTTCACAAAAAAATACATCTTTTTAAAATAAATTAATAAATTTATAAAAATTTTCATTTTCATTAAAATTCAAATTTCCATAAATTTTTCTTTCATAAAAACTTAAACTTACAACGCTTGAATGAGTTAAATGCAACAAAGCGTTCATTTCCGCCACACTAACCGGAGCTTCGCCGCCACCTCGCACAACATCATTACTACCCGTCGCCTTAAAAACAAAATCCAAAAATCACTTTAAAAATCCCACAAAAACGCACAAAACTCTTACAACGGCTTCCGATGTCGGCGATGGCACTTCCGCAACCGGTGTCACGGGTTGTTGCTCCATCGGAGGGCTCATGAGGCTACTACTCGTCATGGCTACGGCACTATTTGAATTTTTATTGGCAAAAGGCATATTTACAATTTCCGTATGTGGCATTAAAGCTGATATTACTATATCCCTAAAAAAAAAAAAAAAAAAAAAAAAAATTAATTTTTTTTGTTCGCTGAAAAGTCACGCAACCGAAGTAATGGAAAGTCTATGGGATGGGTTGCGTGACTTTTGTGTGTTGATGTTTACCGAGCAAATAGAATCTGGAGAGTATGTAGGATATGTTGCAAGGCTTGTTGGCGTGCTGCATTAGTGTCTAAGGCTAAAACGATTTTGGCTAAAGATGGGCGTGTTAATTTGCTGGTGCTTGCAACTGTTGCCATGCTTTGGTTCGATTGGCATTCTTCTAAAGTTCCTTCGTGCCAACCTGAAAAAAATTGAAAAATTAATCAGAAAACTGTATAAAATTAAATTCAATCAAAAAATCAAAAATTTAATCAATAAAATCAAAAACTAAATTTAGAAAATAAAAAACTTAATTAAAAAAATCAAAAACTAAATTAAAAAAATCAAAAAAATGAAAAATTTAATAAAAAACATCAAAAATCCAATCAAAAAATGAAAAAAAAATCAAAAAAGTAAAAAATAAACTAAAAAAAAAAAAAAAAAAAACTGACAAATTTTCTAAATTTACCTAAAGCACCAGCACCTAAGGGATCTTTGGCAGTAGTAAACAAAATAGGTTCGTGGAGATGACGTATGGGTCTATCGGCCAACGTCCACGCAATACTATGAGAAGAGCCGCATGCGACTCGCATTATTTTAATTCCGTCTAAACCGTGAACGAGAGCGGGTTTTCTATTCACAGCTGTACTCCCATTACCCTGTTGGCCGTGATCGTTATCTCCCCAAGCAAAAACCTAAAAAAAAAAAAAAAAAAATTTAAACTTAAATTTTTTGTTTCGCGTATTTGTGGATTTTGGTGTCACGAGTTTTACTTGGCCGGTATCGGTCACAGCTAAGCAGTGTAGTGCACCCACAGCTACGTGGATAATTTTTTTCCCTCTCAATCCTTCCACTAGCTGGGGTCTACGTACGTGTTGATCTGTTCCATGACCTAACCTGAAGTAGTCCCCTTTACCCCTGCAAAAGTATTTTTTAAAGAATAAGTGATTGTTTGGTTTGTTGTGGAGTTTGTGTGATTAAATGATGGTGAATTGGGAAGAAATGCAGAGAAAGCATTTGTTTTGATGATCTGATAGACAGCACAGGTTTAAAAAATGTTGTAAGAGTTGTACAAAAAGATGAGCTAAGTATTCAGCAGATGCGAATATAGAATAAGAATGTCAAAAATGCATCAAAGTACTATTAAAAATTGCAAACAATGGCATGAGAATACCAAAAGTTGCATAGAAAGGCTAGAAATTGCATAAAAGTTGCGTACAAATTCAAGAAATTGCAATAAAACTGCATAAATGTTGCATAAAAATGCTAGAAATTTTATCAAAATGTATACAGGTTGCATACAAATGCATAATTGCTGCATAAAACTGCTTGGAATTACATAGAAATGCATAAAAATTGCATAAAAACATTAGATATTGCATTTAGGTTGCATAAAAACACTAGATATTGCATTAAAGTTGCATAAATATGCTAGAAAGATCATCAAAATGCATAGATGTAGCATAAAAAAGCATATTAGTTGCATACAAATACTAGAAATTGCATTAAAAATGCATAAAATCCCAAAAAAATTATTTAAATAACTACAAAATTGCACAAAACTTGCATAATAAAACTCAATTTAAAAAAAACCCTCGCACTACCCAAATTCCCTTTAACCATCATTCAACCTCTTTTCAACCAAACCCATTTACCAGGTCCAAACTTGTCCAGATTTGGTAAGCGCCATCGAGAACTGCGCCCCGCATTCGATCTGACACACTCCCAATCCGTTCAACCTCTCGATGTTATGGGGAACGTTGCAGCCTTCGCTTCCTCCACGACCCAATTTGCCGAAATCTCCATCGCCCCACGAATAGACGAGTCCCTCATCGGTGAGGCAGAGCGTCTGCGCGTCGCGACTTCCGCAAGCAGCTTGGATCACCCTCTGGCCTAGCAAAGCCTTGACAAGTTTTGGCCGAAGTTGTGTTACGGTATCCCCGTGTCCGAGGCGACCGTATTCGCCCATACCCCACGTGTATAGTTCTCCGTTCGATGTAATTGCGGCGCTATGGGAACTGCCACAGGCAATATCGCGAACGCGTTTCGATTTTAAGGTTTCGATTAGTCTCGGCCTGTCCAAAGTACTGGAAAAATTGAAAAAATTTTCTTAGAAAAAAGTCGTGCAACCCAATCCATGTTAATCCTATGGAATGGGTTGCGTAACTTTCTCACGACAATACTTCAATTGGATGTAAAGTACTATTACGTTAGAGATTTTTCAGAGCTATACCTTAGAAAATTGCTTCCTTAGAGGCTTCTAGAAATTGGTTTTTACAACCGATATCTAGGGTATGGATTTTTCGGGTTAAACCCGAAAATACCCGATTTTTCCCCCGAACCGATTTTTGGAAAATCGGGTTGAACCCGATAAAACCCGAAAAAATAAATTTTTGGGTTTGCTCTTGAT
>JAQIXT010001424.1:0-15873 GCA_034700445.1 Stenotaenia linearis
GGATATTACGAACTCTTGATATTGCGAACAGATTTGACGGTCCCTTCGAGTTCGTTATATCGAGGTTCGACCTGTAGTAGTTAACATGGAATTTTATAAGATAGAAGTTAAAAGTTTGGCTCTGCTAAACCTCTAATGTTTTTCGTTAATAATAGCTAAATTCGGGATTAAAATTACTTTTTAGTTAAATATTTCAGCGAATAATCACTTTGAAAATATTCTAAATATTATGGAATTCTATTTTGAACTGTCTGGATTGGGTTATTTAACCAATGATGAAAGAGTGAACTTGATGTAAATACTATTTGTTATTAGTAACACATTAAGAAAATAGTTTTTTCAGATGGATCATTAGTCCGTTGACTCCAAATGCTGTTTATAGTCCTACAACAAACAGTATTTGTAAGATTTGTTGATTTTAATTTAAATTTTTTTAAATAACAGATTTCTTTTCTTAGATATTTGTATAGGTTTAATAAGAGCTGCAGATATTACCAGTTATTCATCAGAGTAATTGATTTAAGACGTCAAGGATTTAGCGATTTTTTGGTTTGGGTTTTTAAAATTTAAAAAAAAAAAATAAAAGTTCATATTTTCTTGACCCGATTTAACCCAATTTGAAAAAAATTTCAAACACCTGATTTCTATCACCCGATTTTCAATTTTTTTTCCACCCGAAAAATCCATACCCTACCTATAGTGCTCTGGCTAAACAGGAATTTTATTTATTGACAATTTATAATTTTTGTTGTCTGTGCATCCAAGGGTCAAGTTTTGTCTCGAATTCCCTATCGCACATTTTAAAACTAAAAACCAAATCCTAATTACTCAATTCCAGATAAGTTGTGTATTGAGTATTTGGTAAACCAAAAAATCACTAAATCTCTATTTTATTTTTATTTATTGAGTTTTTTGTGCAGGGCTCAGAATTATGGCACCATTGGATCAATAATTGGTCATGAAATGAGTCATGCATTTGAGACATTTGGTATATTTTCTATATGGTGATTTTTTGATATAATTATGCTTTTTTTGATCAAGGTTTGAAGTTTGATATATATGGGAAAATGGTAGGAAAAATGGATACATTTGAAGGATCTTTGTTGGATGAGGAAAGTGCATTTGAGTTTTGGAAAAGATCAAGGTGTCTTGTGAATCAGTATAGGAAATATTGTCATTGGCCAGATTGTGTATGGTGATTGATTGTTGGTTTGAAATTGAATTTCTAGGATTTTTTTAGTTGTAGGTTGATGCTGAAAGAACTCTGGATGAAAATATTTGTGATTTGACTGGTACTAGAATGGCATATTTGGTAAGTTGAATAATTGTTGATCAAAAGTGACACAAAATGAATTTAAAATGGCTGAAATGATCAGAAATAACACAAAATTTAGTATTAATTGCTTAAAATGTACAAAATTTTTAGTTATTTGGTCATTTTTAGTCATTTATGAAGAAACTAGGAAATATTAAATCTCCTGTGAACAATGAATATAACATTCCTGATGATATACATCAGAGCACCTTTGAACAGCAATTCTTCTATTACTATGCAAGGGTATTTACCATTTCTTACATATTTCAATAATAAACCAACTAATATATTTTTATCAGCTTTGGTGTACACATGATGAAAAATTGTTAAACGACATAAAATTTGGTACCCACAGCCCCAATAACTACAGGTTCTTAAGTTACATATTTAAAATCATCAAAGATCATTTGATTTTATGATTTTCCAGAGTAATTGGAACATTATCAAACATGCAAGAGTTCGTCGACTCATTTGAATGCACAGATGAAGATGAGATGAACAGAGCACAAAAATGTAAACTTTGGTGATCAAAGAAACACTTTTATAAACAATGAAAAATAAACAATTATTGTTGCATTTGTAATGTCTGACTCTGCAAATCAAATTATCAAATCATAGTAATGTATTATAATATTGAAAGACAATTAGATTAATTTAATTTTTTTATTACAAATTGGAATATCAAGAATATTAATTGGTGGTATGATTTTTGGCATTGTTGTTGTGCTTGTAATAATTTTTGCAGTTATCTTTGTATTAGGTAATGTATTATGTAATGTATTGTTATTGTTGTTTTAAATTTGTTTTTTACTTCAGGGTGGAAAGAGTGCTGGCAAAAAACAAGTCCAGGTGATTTTGATGGAGGTGAAAATGGAGGAGGAGGAGGAGGAGGAGGTGGTGGTGGTGGTGGTGGTGGTTTGAGTCCACTACTAGCTTCAGCCATGTGTGGATTTTTATTCAGCTGCATGTGGGAAGTGGAAATCAGCTGGTCTTTATGGTTTGATGGAAAAAGGACCGGCTTTAATAGAAGCTGAAGTCAGAGGTAAGCAAAACAAATGTAATTTAGCCTTTGGCCATCTGAGGAATTTTAATATCTGTTTCTAAATGTTGAAGAAATAACAATTTTCAAGTCATCCTATGAATTATCAAATATCCCACTTGTGATAATTTGTAGGATCTTCATGTCCATTGCATTTATTTTGAGGATGTTCATATGATTGTTAACTGATCTTTTCCAGCAAAAAATAGTTGCACAACTTTTCCAAACAGAGAATTTTTTCAAAACAAATATCTTCAAATTATTGAAATTTACACTTTTTGTAGATGTTTTTTGCTGAGTTATGATTTAATGAATCCTGTCTTTTCCCTTTACATCCAGACAGTTGTCATACAGGTTTCTTAAATTGGTGTAATTTGGCCAATAAGATCTGTAATTCATTGTCTATCATTGTTTACTAGAGTTATTTGAACTCTATCAAACATGGATGACTTTGTTGAAGCATTTCAATGCAAGGAGCACAACCAGATGAATGAAGAATACAAATGTGAACTATGGTGATAACAAACAATAACATTTGTAAACAATCATCAAAAATAAACACAAAAACTCCAATTGTTGATCTTATTATTCTTATAATATCTTGTTTAAGAAATTAACATGGCTACTGCACAAACAAAGTGAAGTATAACTAGAATTTTTAAAGAATTTTTGATTAATTGTAATATTTTAGGGTGTTACTGACTATTATCATTACTTGCACTGTTGTTGGGCTTTTGATTGTTCTTGCAGTTGTTCTTTTAGTTGGTGTGTGTTCTTTGATATGGTTCTGTAAGTCTTGTAATGTTTTTATTGTTTTTAGTTGTTGGGGTCAGAAGACATGGAACAGGAACTCCAGATGGTTTAGGAGGTGGAGGAGGAGGCGATTGGGGTCCACCAGCACATCCATGTACGGATTTCTATACATTTGCATGTCAGAAGTGGGAATCAAATGATATTAAAGGTGTATTGGTAAATGGACCAACTTTAATAAAAGCCGAAGTGAGAGGTGAGTAAATTCAATTTTATAAAGTAAAAGATGAATTACTTTTGTAATTGCAGATATTATTGATGAATCATTAGCAAATCCAAAAGAAGATTTTGTTCATCAAACTGTTAATTCTGTATATAGCGCTTGTATGGATAGAGGTAAGCTTAGAGTATTAATTCATAAATTATTATTATATTACAGTCGGACCCGCTTATAGCGTCAATCAAGGGACCGGGCTTAAATTGACGCTACAAGCGAATCCGCTTATAGTGTCAAAGTGTTGGCCGGACCGCACCAATCGTGACGCTATAAGCGGGTTGACGCTATAGCCGAGGTCGCTACTGGCGGGTCCGACTGTACGTTAATTGGTTTTAATTAATTTTCATATTGGTATTTGTTTACCGATCAGATATGGATCCGAAAACCAAAGCACCAAGAAACTCTCCAGCCATGAAGAAGGACTGAACGAGCGCTCGTTCCCAATTCTGATCACAAATCAAATTGAACTGAAATAAGCATAAAAAATGAAACTTATAGTGTCATAATATTAAACTTTTTACTCACTTCGCTAACGACACTATTTTTATAAATCGACCGATCATAAACCCACGATGAACACTTTTCGCTCTCTCCAGTTGTCACATTTTGAAAAATATCAGAGGAATTTAGAAAAATAGAATCATCAATTAGTGATCTTGATGATTCATTCAATGCATAATATCTGCACGGATCAATTTTGTTTTTCACAAATGGAAATGAAACATTGAGAATATGCACCGGTAACTCATACGTATCACTCAATCCTTCACCAACAGGAATAAAACATCTAAGAAATACAAAAATAACAATAAAACACTTAACCCTAACTCATGAGCAGCCATCTTGTTTTGCAAGTGGCGCCACCACCATTATAGTGACCATTTTTAGAACTAAAATCCTAAAATTCACCTTAAAAATCACAAAAACACTGAGCAGGTATACTCAGCAGTAAACAAAATTATGTTTTCCATTGATAACTAATTAAACAACAACTCACATCACCAAATTTAAAAACAAACAACAACTGAGCATGCTCAGTGTCAACTAACCTGTGTTCTGGAACAGCTCCAACAAACACCCATACAAATTTATGCAAGGCACACATAATAGCTGGTAAACATAATAATAAATAAATCCTCTTTTGATAGGGTCCAAACTCCCCCAAAACTTTAAGGAGGTCATCAAACTTCATCCTGAACCTAGAAATGAAATAAAAGTCTGTCTGTAACAATAAAACAGTACAATAGCTGATAAGTACCTACTTAAAAGAAATTCCTGTGTATTCAGCTGTGTATTTCAATCTGAGTCAATGAATTCCTTTGGACCTAAAGCGCTCTCTGGTAAGATGAAAGTTTACTAGTTCACTGCGAGGAGGATGTAAGGTTATAGTGACGTATAAAATGTGATTATGGCTTCGGATGACTACTATTGATTTACGATGCTTGTTAATTTCAAAATTCGAAAAGCACGCCGTATTGGATTTCGGTAATTCAAGTTGATTTTATTTTACTTTTATCAATTCTTGTAAATTAGATAATTTGAATTTCTTCCTTGCTAAACTGGTTTGGCTGGTTTTTCCCGCGATGACTTCCAAAAGCTTTTCCAGGAATATTTTTTTGTGTAGTGTTTCTTGATTAATTCAAATGTGAAGTAAGCGCAAAGCGTTGATAAAATGTGTCCGATTACTCCAACCGGCGAATGTTATTTCAATGTTGATCAAATGTTAACTTTACAACAAAGGCAAGTTGAGTAAGTCAATGTTATTGTTTATATGATTACTTGCAACAATAATTATTTTTTTAAATAATGTTAAATCAATGTAATATGTAAATGTCAATTTAAACATTAAGGGCCGGTTGCACTAATCTCAGTTAAGCATTAATCTTAGTTTATTCTATATTGTTAATTTATACTATTCTAAGGTTTGATACTAACTAAGGTTGGTGCAACTGAACCTTTTTTTAAATGACATTTTAATGATGTTGCAAAATTCCATTGCCATTGTGTTAAATAATGTTGAGTCAACTTTTGTGGTTTATTTGGTCAAAGTTCGTAATTTCTTGATAAATTTTTCGACACAAAAAATGATTGTAAGACGTCATGAAGCTTTTTGTATAGCCATACATTTTATTTTAATGTAATTGGATTTTTGTTGGATAGTTTGGGAATTTCTAAATTGGAAGAATAGTCTTTCGAAATCTAGTATGTTAAGTAATCGGCATCAGATACTGAAGTATTACATTTATTAGTAATATCATCATGCCCCTACTTACAAAAAACAATTGAAAAACCAACAATTGTTTTTCCAGTAAGGAATCATTACTATTACAAGACAATTTCTGCTGTAACATAAAAAAATCTGCTTATAATCATCTAGAAATTGAATTTATAAACAATTCCATTCTTATATTTACATCATTACACACTTGTAGAGGAAAATTATTCATAGAATAACCTAAAATGTAAAATAAACATACATTTATGTGTGTATATACACTTATTAAAACACTTAATGTGAAAAATGTCATATAAAGTTGTTTGAAAAAATATACACAGTAATAAAGCATAAAAAAACATTACTTTGCTCATTGAAAAACTTTTTTCCAAATCTGAGCAAGTATTGTCGATATTAATGTCAATTTATGAGTAATTTCTAGTTAAACAGGACGGTTTATCGTCTGCCAATAGAGGCTTTGTGTAGGCCGCCCTTGCATTTGATTGGTCTCATACAATGACGTCATTCAACATGGCGCCCAATTTGAATCTCTCCACTCTAAGTCAGTATTAGATGATATCTCGCGATCCACTGAACCGATTCTCAAAAACTTTAACTCGTTGGATTTATCTTGATGAGACAAATCAAATTTCATGATAAATTGTGGAAACTGAATTTGTTTCACACTAAACTAGGACATTTTTAAACCAAGCATTTCGAAAGGCTTGCGCAAAGTCTCCGATAATTTATTATAATTTTCTTCTTTTATCAACATTTACCCGTAAGTCTTGTCATATGAAATACCACAACCAGTTCAATGAGCAATTAACATCTTTAGAAAATGATGCTAAATTAAATATAGAATCATTTTATCCATTGGAAAAAAGTTTTTCAATTATTTACAAATCCTAAAAAAGGAATTCCAAGTGTAAAAAACATACACACTACAGTAAAAACTGCTTGTTTAAACCTAACTAGATTTTAGCATTAAAAAATCATCTACTTCTACTATTTAGGCAACAATATTAGTTTTGAATTAAAACTTAATACAACAATGGCAGTAATTTACATGAAAAAAAAGCATCAAATGCAATTTTATATTTTTTTATAAATAATTTTCAGTTATTTGTAGTTAAGTACTAAATTTAAGCCTAATTCCCTCATCATCACATTCAAATTTACAGGTAATCAGTAATAGCTGCTCTCATGATACAATTTGAAAATTCTATGTATATCAATTTGTATATATTAAAAAAAAAGTTATAAAATTTGTTAATTAAAATCTACTTATGTGTTTTTTATAGGATTCAATCACCAAAAGTCATGCATTGACATCTGCTAAAATTAACACATTATTAATACAGTCATTAGTGACAATAGGGTAACGAATAAGCGGGATTGCGGAGTAAGCGCAACTTTCTCTCTTTATTTCTTTTGCAGATTGTCTGTAGATGTGAAGAAATGAAATAAAACTATAAATAATATCATTTAAGAGCTTTTTCAATAATATCTATTGAAAATTTGTTGGAATTTAACAGATCTAAGTTATTTGCTGTTTTCAACAAAAAGAACTGAAAATTTGTTGAAATTCTATAGATAACTATAGATAACATGTACTTTACTACTGACAAACTCAAGAATCTTTAGTTTCTTATAAAAATCTTTCACCAGATAACCTGCAAACTCCTAAACTTCACTACAATCTCACTTCTCATCAAGCGTATAGCGCAGTCTTCGTATATTTCTAATGGGAAAAGCCCTTTCAGCAATATTTATAATACAAATACCAACCATAATCATTATAATTACAATTCTTAAGGTCTAAAATAATATCACAACACTCAATACCTCCAAACTTTACACATTAAAGCAATGATGACAACATCAGTAAATACACGTTCAATCCAAATTCGACAAATTTGACAAAATTGAAAAAATTATTTTTCAAAAAAATTTTCAAAGTTTCAAATACTAAAATTGATAACAATAAATGATTTCCATTAAATTTATAACCATCATAGTTTTAAATGCAATATCTGAAAATGCGTAAGATCACACCTATCTCGTCAATTAACGCTACATTTTAAGTGTTAGAACTATTCTATACTACTGTGATGGTGTAAATCGCAATTCTTTATGCATATAGATGCATATTTGGATTGATACTAATATTTGCTTTTTTTTTGTTAATTTCAATTTTATGTAACTGCTACAATAACAAATGTAACTACATCTAAATTTGTACGCCATCGGATCGCTTTCGGTGCAGCTTTTTTGTTTTGAAAAAAAATCAGTACCGCACATCTAGTTTTAGCACCACATTATAGCAACAATTGTAAAGTGTATGCGCTTAACTAAATGGAATATTTACCATTTGGTTATGCAATGAGCCATTAATGCTGAAATACATTATAAGCAATTACAATCATTCAATAGACATTTAAAATGCTTCTACTCTCTAAGTCATGAAAATATTTACATTTCGCTATTTATACAATCGCTATAGACTTTTTTGATATGAAATATATGGAAAACATTTCAAATTTGTAAAAGTAAATAAATTACTGAATAAAATTGGTTTTGTTATTTTAAAAACTCACTTTCTACCGTAGATTAAATTTTTCCAAAACTCGAAAGCCGCCTTTTGCCTTGGATCGTGTCTTCTTCGTTTGGGAAAACAAAAATTGTTTCTTCCATTGGATCTTTGCTTCTGTAATGAAAATAATGATAAGCTTTTTATATTTATGGTTATTTAGGATTATTTTCTATCAAATCCTGTCAACCTGTGTTTACCATATTCCCGCACATTGTCATAGTTGATTCGGGTCATCGCTCGTGAGCGATAATATGAGACCGTTGTCGCAAATAAAAATTCTAAAATTCAATAAAAATTTAAAAAATAAAATTATTTCCTAAAATTATATTAATTCTTCCTCAGAGCGAATGAAGCGAATGACTTTTGCGACTAAAATATTATTGTAATAGACTCTAATGGACATAAAACTGAACTTTGTCATATGTCAATGCGCGAGAACGCTTTAGATATTAAAAAGCATAATGAACCTCTTTTTTGGTAAAGTTTTATTTCTTTGTGGTGTAGGTGGCAGTGGTCTGGCTTGGATATCTTTCATGCTTCCAGGATGACCTTGAAAGAGTCAAATTTAAGTTAGTAAACCTAATTTTTGATTTTTTTGTAAATGAAACTTACGTTTTGAGCCTGATTTAGGGGATCCAAGGTCATGTTGTGACCAAGAAGATGAAGGTTGGGGATAGTTTACTAGAAAATATAAAAATTTCTCATATTTAACATCTTTTGGATCCCATTGAAATTTCAAAATGAATAATATGATTAACTCACCGTTGTCTGATAAAGGCCTCGTTGAAGGATCAAGCCACATCAAATCGGTGGAAGATTTCTATAGAACAAATATATGATACAGTATTTTCTAATATTTATTTTTTTATATCAAATTTGTTACCCCTGAATGTGCACCAGTTGGAACAGAAAGTCGTCCTTGAGACCTTATATCAGGGCTACAGCCTGGTAGGGTAGAAGATGCATAAGGACTCAAATTATCTAAAATAGAATTATTAGTTAAAATATTGAATATTCAAGTATTGAATATTTGAGTCAATTTACAGTCTTTGCGCAAAGTTCCTTTTTTCAAACTTGCGTAGACGCGACTATTCGCTGGATTGTTTCCTTGCAAATGCACAAAACTTTCCACTGACATATGATGTGACTTTCGTGCTGGAATGAAAATGTTTTAGTTTTAAATTGGGATTTATATTCAGTGGAATGCATTACCTGCAGATTTCTGATTTTTAGTCGTCCATCGCCTGATACAAACCAGTGTGACCACAACAACGACTAAAATCAGAGCTAAAACTACGGATATTGAAATCAAAATCCAGTCCAAGGATAGCCAGATAACCCTATCACCCTTTTGTTCTTCTAGTTCATCAGGACTCATTGTACCTAAATAAAAAAAAAATTAAAAAAAATTTCAAAATGATCTTTTTGTATGTTTGCCAAATAAAGTTAGTTGGTTTTCGATACCATAAAGCGCTATTGACAAATTGTACAAAAATGAGACAAAATATAAAAATTCTATTAAGACAAGTGATTTGACATGGACAAACTGACAGATATCTTTTCTCTGGACATAACTTTTCATTCTATTTCACTTTCCTTTCTGCTTAATTTTTTATAGCAGTGTGATTCATCAGATGACAGATATTTTAAAGAAAAGAGCAGTAAGATGTTATAAGACAACAACATGGCAGAATTTGTACAGTGTAAATAACTTGCCTTTCAAAACAACTCCACCAAAAAGAAAAACATGTGAAGTGGTGGTTTTGTATGAAACATCTGTGATAGAACCTGTAAGAAAACCTGTTAAAGTTTTATATTAAGAACTGCTAAATACCAAATACTCCCACCCTAGCACAGAACACAACAAACGTCAATCTCATTTAAAATCGTATCTGCATTGATGTTATTCGTGAGCCAAGTATTGGGAATCCTTTTTCCCGTAGGACGAGATCGGTCTCTGGAGCATCGACTGATGCACATGGGAGAGCATTGGCTACGACGTTGTTCTTGCTGGGCTTATACTCTATTCTCATGCAACACCCATTCAGCTCCATTTGCCAACAACCTAATCTACCAGCTGGTCACACTCAAGTCCAGCCATTCTTATTGACAGAACCATATATGGAAAACCACAAATAAATTGTTTGAACTGAAACCCCAGCCGCCTCTGTAAACATTGAGCTTTTAGAACTTCTTTTACAAACTACTTGTTGCATTGCAAACAAAAATTGAATCAAACATCCTACAAAATAAAAACATCACTACCTCCTGTTGATGTACGAGTGGCAGTGATGTAATCAGCAACGGTTGGTCCGCCGTTGCTAAAGGCAGTAACTCTGACGTGATAAAATGTTGCAGGTGAAAGGCCAGAAACAACCACCCTCTTCTCCATGGGTTTAACTCCAGACTTGACTATAGTCCAAGTAACTGTATCCGCCTTGCGATACTCGATCGTGAAGTTCTTAATCGGACATCCGGTCAACGGCCAAGCGTCCAAATGAACAGAAAAATATGTATTGCCTTCATGAATTAAATCTTCTTTAGTTGGAGGTTCCAGAGCTAAATATTAAATTAAATTATTATAATATATTAATAATTTTTATGGAAATTACCATCTCCATCAGTTGTTATTGTAATCACATCCGATGGCTCGCCGACGCCAATATTGTTAATAGATTCCATGTATAAATTATAAACTGCTCCACAAGCTAAATTTTCCAACATAAATGAATCCTGGTCAGCAAACAATTCCTTCTTGTCCCACTGATCACCGTCTTTTCGATAATATAATAAATATCCTATAAAATAATAAAACTCAGGCATTTTTCTTGACGGGTATTTTCATTTACAAACCTCTAACTGGATCTCCTCCATTTGATCCTTGATGCCATTTCAATTGAAGAGATGACATTGTTTTCGAATAAACTCCCAAGTTCGGTGCGGATGGTGGAACTAATCAGAATTTATATTAAAAAATTAAAAAAAATAAACAAAAAAATAAAATAACTTATAAATAAATTACCTAAAACAACTACAAGGTATTTGACTTCATCATTGCCATATTTGTTCTGCACTTTGCATGTGTAGTTTCCACTATCTTCTAAATCGACTCTTTGTATCGTCAAAGTGCCATCCGGACCCAACTGAGCGCGTTCGTTCGACTTAACATCTTTACCTCTAAAATGTTTAATTTTGGTTATAATTGAGGGATATGAATTAATATAAGGAAGGAAAGGAGAACTTCTAACCCTTTTATCCATTTTTTTGCTGGGGATGGTGAACCAACTGCTCTACAATTGAGTTGTAGATCTTTTTTCCACGGTGTTTTGATGACGTCATCAAAAGCTGCTGACTGGGCTGGAACTGTGAAGAAATTATGGTTTTTATTTGAATGGGGAATGGTGTGGGATGTTTTACTGGTTTGTTCGCCAGTTAGTTGGTTGACAACTCTCGAGCGAGGACCCTCTCCCACGCCGGAAACAGCTGTGATCCAGAATTCGTATCTTCTATTCTTTTCTAATCCAGTGATTTGATACACCAGATCATCTCTGGATGTGTGGATGTCGGTGTCATCGACTCCGCCTGGTTTCGGTACTGCATCTTTACTGTACCGAATTTCTGAACCGAGCTGTTGTTAATATAGAAAAAGTCAAAAAGTTTACAAATATTTTACTAAAATTTTATAGTTTATGCTATAAAGTGGTCAAATAACTGCAAATTATTTACAAAACAACAATTTTCGTATCTCAAACTTACTTCTTCATCATAATCAATTGCTCGAACGTAAACATTGTACTTTGTTATTGCACCATTCGGTTTAAGCGGTGGTTTCCAAGTCACCAAAACCGCATCCGAAGACGACGACAACACCTTTATATCACCGGGCGCGCTTGGAACTGCAAATAATTTAACATAAACCAACAAAACTCACTAAATTTACATTATTTTACCATCTTCATGTGTTTTGCAATAAATCACATGACTTCTACTCCCTTCACCAACTTTCGTGAACGCAGCGACTTCGATACTGTAGTTAGTATTCACTTCTAATCCAGTTAATGTTAATTTAGGTGCATCAATTGTTTTTGAATGATATGCAGCATCTTAAAAGAATTAATAGTCAATTATAAATATTCTTTTAAGATTAATCTATATGTAACACAGTATAAGCTACTTACCATACCAATCATCAGAAGGTTTGTAAAACACTTTGTACCCTCTTAATATCCCATTGGTATAATCAGGAGAAATGGGATCCCATATGATGTATACTGTATTGGTTGATAATGGAGAACAGCGAATGTTGTGCGGTGCAACACTGGGAACTAAAATGTGGTAATTTCTATTAAAATTATGCAATTTCTGCAGTTATCTGTTAAATTTTTGCATTTTCAATGGAATTTTTACTGATTTTTTAAAGATTTTCTCTTAAATTTTTGCCAATTTTGCCAAATTTATGCAATTTTACAACAAATATTTACTTTTTTCATCCAAATTCTATAATATTCTTATCAAATCTCACTATTTACCATCTTCTGATGTCATGACATGCAACTCTTCAGTTGGAGGTCCATTTCCTTTTGAATTGTAAGCTTGTACTATAATTATGTACTGTGTATACATTTCTAGTTCAGTCAACTGATAGATCAAATCATCCGTATAATCTTCGGGTATTTCGATCGAAATAAAAGTATACGTCGAATCCGATCGACTGACTCGATAACCGATTCGATAGCCGCGAATAACTCCGTTCCAAAACTTCTTTTCCGGTTGTTTCCATGTGATTCTTAGAGATTGTTTATCCACTGGTTCAATTTCAACATTTAGTGGTGGACCTGAAGGGGCTAAATTAAAAAAATTTGCATTAATTAGCATAAAATACCTTTAAAAAAATTATATTTTTAAAATATAATTTCAATTTAAATTCCATACCTTCCTCTTCAGTTTGGAAATTCAATTCATTGCTGAAATTACTGATTCCTATGCTATTTGCCGCCGCTAACCGGATGTCGTAGAACGAATATGGTTTTAATTCGTTGATCATTGTCCAGTTCTTTGACCGAGTAATTGTTAAGTTTTGTGCTGATTTCCAAACCGCTGAAAGAGAATTTAGGGTTAAATATATATAATATTTAATGATGAGTTTGAAAACTCCAACCAAGTGACCAGGTTAATCCAGATGATAACCAGTGCGCTTGAAAACTCTAAGCGAGAACATAATTATTTTAACTTTTGTTTGAAAATTTTCTAATCTGTTTGAAAATAACCAGTAGCCACTGAATGAATTGTCAGTAAACTTTGACCGAAGTTCTCAAATCTCTGTTAAAAAAACTTAATGGTTTTTCTTTTTACTAAAACCAAATTTTCTGTTTTATTATTTGGTTTTGGCAAAAAAAAAAAAACAGCACAAAAGTGCCAAGAGTCTTATAATAATGACAATTACTGTTTTTCTCTTTGAATTGCAGTAGGAAATGAGTTATTGGGCTTTTTCCATCCGATGGAATTGTCCATTTGATTTCGTTACTTCCATTCCCTATTGGATTGACTTCAATTAGAACGGGTGGTTCGGGAACATCTGTAATAAAGAACAAAGTGGGAGTTAGTATCAATAAATGAACTGTCCAACTGTTTACTGTTTAGATGGTTAGTAGTTGAGAGAAAAGTTTCTTTTTTACCTAAAATTGTAACGTGGAAGTTAGTTTCATCGCTTCCGTATTCGTTTTTCGCAATGCAAGTGTAGGTTTTCGAATCGTTCTTCTTTGCGTTCGAAATGAAGAGTTCGCTTATTGCTGAGTTTTTTGTGGCGTTTTCCTTTGATCGAAATTGAAATCTGTGGGAAATAAAATAGTAGAGTTGATTTTATTTAGACTTTAAATCTATTCTTGATGAATATAAATCTGATAAGTTATCAATTGCTCTGATTGATTTTCACATGAATTGGTTTTATTGAATCTGTTTTATGTTTCTCTTTTGAAGAAATGGCTTTGATAGTAAGGAAATTGTCTTTGAACAGTTTCTTTTGCAATAATAATAAGTTATTGTAATGTGTCACTGCTGGCTAGCACCGTGTGGGCATGTCCCACTGACTACTTACCCTACTACAAAAAACAATTGGTCTGTTTCCATCAGGAAATTTGGACAAAAAGCAAATGGAAACCAATAGAAACCACATGGAAACCATTTGAAAACCAAGCGGAAACCATTAATTCACCAATACAAACCATTAATTGACCAACTTAAACCAGTTGGAAACCATACACCAGTACACCAGTTGGAGGCCAGTGAATGGTTTTAATTGGTAATTATTGGTCCAAATTGGTCAATTATTGGTTTTCATTGGTCAATTATTGGTTTTCATTGGTCAATTATTGGTTTTCATTGGTAAATTATTGGTTTTCATTGGTAAATTAATGGTTTCCACATGGTTTTCAAATGGTTTCCATGTGGTTTCTATTGGTTTCCATTTGCTTTTTGTCCAAATTTCCTGATGGAAACAGACCAATTGCTTTTTGTAGTAGGGTAGCGCACCTGGAAGTGCATGGTTAGGTAAGAAGGGATAAGGAGGAGCCGAGAACGCCTTGCAGACAGAGCACTTCCAGCACTGATGTGTAGAAGACTAGCTCTTTGCTTGGGTATACCGACCATCCCTGTGCATTGAAGCGGGTTGAGATGAGATACAGTGTTGGCAGGATCATTACTTTGGCTCCACTGACGTGCTAACGTCAGCGTGTGACCAATAGTCTATTGATTTTTATATATTGTTTGAGATTTTCTGCTGATTTTGCACATTATTTGAATCTTCTATTGACTTTCTTGCAACAATCTTTGCAATTTTCTGCAATGTTTTGTATATTTTCTGCAACTTCTTGCAATATTTTCGAAACCTTTCTACATTTCCAACCTAACATGGAATGTTTTATAAGCAATTACCTCAAATTTCTATGAACATCAATCTTCTTATTATTCAATTTCCAGTTAAAAGTAATCGGCAAGTCTCCTGTCGCTTCGCAAACCAAATGAATTTTCTCATTGATGCTAAATGATTCTTCATTATTTTTACTCAAAAATCTTGTCGGCCCTTCAAAACGTAACAAAAAATCAATACTCGCATCATCGCATCCTTCACCAAACTTACGATGAATTTTTAAATACATTGCTTTACTCAGCCCATCTCCAATTCCGTTAGAAGCGTGGCAGAAATAATATCCTTCGTTATGCTCTCCCAAGTACGGTATCCGCAAAGACCCATTTTGTAAAATCTGTATATGGCCGTTCGTGGCGACTAGATCTCGCTGATCGTTTGGATTATTGCCTGAAATAGATATATTTACAAATTAGTTTTGTTTCTTAAATTAATGAATTGTTAAATATATACCTCTCGCTTTCATCCATTGTATGGTTGGTTTCGGAAACCCTTCGGCCATACAGTCAATAATAACAGAACTGCCAGCTAAGGCGTGCATGTCTTGAGGTTTAATCACCCAATGAGGTGGCACTGAAAGTTGAATACAGAATTAGTATTTGATATAAACAAGTATTCAATAGAAATTAAAATTTTTCTTGAATTTATAGCCAATGCTTCAATAAACTACGTAGACTACGGAGCTGGTATTCACAAACACTATTTACGATCATTTTTTGACATAAGTTAATGCTAAGCAAAAATTGGAATTCACAAAAG
>JAQIXT010001425.1:0-15872 GCA_034700445.1 Stenotaenia linearis
AAAGTTGAAATCATCGCTAATGATCAGGGCAACCGAACAACGCCCAGCTACGTCGCTTTTACCGATACCGAACGTCTTATCGGTGATGCGGCTAAAAACCAAGTGGCCATGAACCCTCAGAACACCGTTTTTGGTAAGTGCTGGAATAACTTCCTTAAATAGCTGTAGTTTTTTTTTTTAAATTTCTTTTATTTTTGTTTATTTTTAACGCTTTATTAAATTTTTTTTAGACGCTAAACGTCTTATCGGTCGTAAATTTGAGGATCCGTCTGTTCAATCTGACATGAAACACTGGCCGTTTGATGTAATCAGCGATGGTGGCAAACCGAAAATTAAGGTTGAATACAAAGGAGAAATGAAGACGTTTTTCCCAGAAGAAATCTCATCCATGGTCTTGACAAAAATGAAGGAAACGGCCGAAGCTTACTTAGGCAAGACTGTCAACAACGCTGTAGTCACCGTTCCAGCCTACTTTAACGATTCCCAACGCCAAGCTACAAAGGATGCCGGCACCATTGCTGGTTTGAACGTTTTGCGTATCATCAATGAACCCACAGCCGCAGCTATTGCTTACGGACTCGATAAGAAAGTTGGTGGAGAAAGAAATGTACTCATTTTCGATTTGGGAGGCGGCACTTTTGATGTCTCGATTTTGACGATCGAGGACGGTATTTTTGAAGTAAAATCAACCGCCGGAGACACCCATTTGGGTGGTGAAGATTTTGATAACAGAATGGTGAATCACTTTATTCAAGAATTTAAGAGGAAACACAAAAAGGATCTTACTTCCAACAAGAGAGCTGTACGAAGACTTCGAACGGCATGCGAACGTGCAAAGAGGACCCTATCATCCAGTACTCAAGCTAGCATAGAAATTGATAGTTTATTCGAAGGTGTCGATTTCTACACATCGATCACCCGAGCTAGATTTGAAGAATTGAACGCGGACTTGTTCCGTTCCACACTGGACCCAGTAGAGAAGGCCTTACGCGATGCTAAGCTAGACAAAGCTCAAGTACACGACATCGTTCTTGTTGGCGGTTCGACCCGAATTCCTAAAATCCAGAAATTGCTTCAAGATTTCTTCAATGGCAAAGAATTAAACAAAAGCATCAATCCCGATGAAGCGGTTGCTTACGGCGCTGCTGTGCAAGCCGCCATTTTGCATGGAGATAAATCTGAAGCAGTCCAGGATTTGTTGTTGCTTGATGTAACACCGCTTTCACTTGGCATTGAAACTGCCGGTGGCGTAATGACGGTGCTGATCAAGCGCAACACCACCATTCCAACAAAGCAAACGCAGACTTTCACCACCTATTCGGACAATCAACCAGGTGTCTTGATTCAAGTTTATGAAGGAGAGCGAGCCATGACTAAGGACAATGTAAGAAACTTTAATTTGAAAAATTTAACGTGAAAACTTATTTTTTATTTATTTCAGAACCTTCTTGGCAAATTCGAGTTAACCGGAATCCCACCAGCCCCTCGTGGAGTTCCTCAAATCGAAGTTACGTTCGACATTGATGCAAACGGTATCTTGAACGTATCTGCTGTTGACAAGAGCACCGGAAAGGAGAACAAGATTACAATTACCAACGACAAGGGCCGATTGAGCAAAGAAGAAATCGAACGAATGGTGCAAGAAGCTGAGAAATATAAGGCTGACGATGACAAACAACGTACAAGAATCTCCGAGAAGAATGCTCTTGAAAGTTATGCTTTCAACATGAAGTCAACTGTTGAAGATGAGAAGCTCAAGGACAAAATTAGCGAAGCGGACAGGAAGATCGTTATGGACAAATGCAATGAGATTATTAAGTGGCTGGACGCCAATCAAGTAAGTTAAAAATTATTTGAATTTTGAAGTGTTTTTTAATATATTTTTTAATTTCTAGTTGGCCGAAAAGGATGAGTTCGAGCACAAGAAGAAGGAATTGGAAGCAGTGTGCAACCCAATTGTCACCAAGATTTACCAATCTGGCGGTGTTCCACCTGGTGCTGGCTTTCCACCTGGCGGTGCTGGAGGAGCTCCAGGAGGTGCACCCGGCGCTGGAAGTGGCCCTACAATTGAAGAAGTGGATTAAACGTCAAATAGTACAATTTGAGCATAATAAGTTTTGAATCTAAATTTTATGAATTAAATTAAGCACTGCAATAAGTTAATTGGATGACAGTTTAGTATTTGTACTTTTTCTTCAGTGTTGTAATAAATTTGTTTTGAGCTAGAAATTTTTCTTCTTGAAAATTTTCTTCTTGAAATTAAATGCAACTCAATTTTAGAACACTTAAATTATATTTTTGGCAGTGGTAAATAAATTCATAAATTAAATTTTAGTTTGAATTAAATTGATTAACTTTAATTTCTTTAGTGATCGATATGTGCTCTATAAGTTAAAAATTCTAAAGCTTAAATTTCGGGAAAAGTGTTAGATTTTTAATTTTAATAGATTTATTGTAACTTAATGTGGAAATTAAACTTACTTAATTTAAAAAATTGTTTTAACTGAGATTGCGTACAATACCAAATGCGATAATTTCATTTATTAAATTATTTTGATTCAGTGAGATATGAGATGATCAATAAGCTAGCCTTATTTAGTCTAGTTTTAGGTCGATTGTAACCTTCAAGCTAATAAAAAATGTTATGCGCAAATGTTCGTGTTGTCGAATTTCGTGTCGTCAAATTTCGCGTTTTATTTAATATGACTCGAAATCAAAATAAAGTGCAGTTTTTAATCTGTTTTATGGCATCATTTCTTCGCATCGATCGTTGACGTTGAAACTACTTGTAGTTTTGAAGAATTAAATGGATTTGTTCTACTAACTAGTCATAAAATAAATAGTAACGAGTTTCTTCTCTAATGTAAGGAAAGGACGTATCTCATTTATCCACTTCATAAATGTATCTTGGATTCTTTCAAATTTATTGAAATTAATAAGAAATAAATAAACGTAATTTAAATTGTGTAAATTTAAAAAAATAAATAACTAGAATTTTCAATTGATTTTATTTTAAAAGTAAAAAATTGATTGCATATTTGCAGAAAAAATAAAAATAGTTTTATATAAAAGTGAACGAGTTGCTAAATGCACAATTATTACACTGATTTAATAGTAACTGGTAATCCGTAAGTAACTGGCGCAGCTCCAATGAGATAAGGTAAACGACACACCATTCTCGCTTTAGGTATAATTTTACACAAATTTTCTCCTTTAGATTGAAACCACAGTGTTAACAAGCTCTTCAAAAAACGATCAATGTCTCTGTCTGTTACATCCCACAAATCAGCAACAACACTTGGACTGAAAAAGACAATTGCATAAATACAACAAGTAATAAATTTACTCCACATTAAAATTTACTAACCATCCTGCTAACAAATACTGCAAAACTGATCCAACCGGTTCCAATCCACGTCCTAAAAATCGTAATTTGCCACTGCTACAACCCATTAATAGGGTCACAGCAGAACAATCAAGACGCTGGACTAAATCACCAGATAGGTATTTTCCTCCATTTCCATGACCACAATAGCTGAAATTAATAATATAAGTAATTACCGATCCAAGCCAATTCAAATAATCTTACATAAACAAATCATGCATAGTTAATCCTGTCGAAAACTGCTCTTCTGTTGGCGGATGACCGACAATTCCCGGCCATTTTTCTGTCTTGAACCATTCTTCAAACGTTTCTTGTGTGTTAGGCAAATCATTACTAGGATTCAGAATATAATACGTTTTCTTTGCATCAACTCCCGTCACAAGGACTGATGAGGGTTGACTCGTTTGCCACGACAAATGACCATCAAGTAAAGCAAAGGAAGGCATTCTTGATACTGATTTATCTCGAAGAATTGGCATACTTTCCCAGGGTAAACATTCGATTTCCTACAAATAGATATAATTATAACAACATTATCAACATATTTATTAAATTTAAAAAAAAAATTAATGTTACTTTTCCCAAAATCAAAATAACTGGTTGTCGATTTTTTTCAAGGCTTCTAAGTGGTTCTGTTTTCGCTTTCATCAGTTTCATTAATTTGAGGGATTCAGTTGATTGTTCTTTGAACCCAAATAAATCAGAAATTCCCAATTGCGTTTGCTCACTCGTTAGCCAAGGGATTGAATCCAAAAAGATCTGTTTAAAAATAAATTATATTTATTAAAGGCTTACCAAAACACATTCAATAGTTTGTCAATACCTGTAATTGCTCTTGATCCACGTTGCATTTATTCCCAACCGCATCTAAAATTTCTTGTGAAACATCCTTTAACTTTTGTTGCTCTTCCTTGGAAACCGAACAGCCTAGAAATAAGCCTTTCCAATATCCTATCCAAACGTTCTCCAAATCGGCAATAAAAAGCTTCATTCGCAGATCCAAATCCCTGCGAGATTTCCACCAATGAAATCGATCGACGCTTTTAATAGTCTCGCTGTTCTCTTTATTGATATCATCGAACTCCTCCAAAAGCGTTTTAGGAACTTCATTCTAAAATTATTCTGCATTAAATTAACTAATAATTTTTAATTTTATCTATTGCTTACTTCTTTGTAAGTGGCAGTTGGAACTCTGACAACAATGGGTTTCTTATCTTTTTGAAATCTCGTCAATATTAACGGCTGATTTACTTTAATTTTCCTTTTTTGAATGGTATCAGGAATAAACGATATCTGGCAAACCGTCCAATCTGAAAACCAAATTAAAGTTTAACAGCCTTCATAACGAAAATAATTATTCACCTTCAGGTAAACTTTTGATGTGATGTTCTAATCGCTTTTTTCTTTCATCTATGGATGTTGGAGTAAAATTTAAAGAATTGTAGTAATTTGCTAGCCCAGCTGAATTTTCCTCTCCAATTGGTTTTCTGTTTAATAATTATGAATGTAAATTAAATAAAAAGTTAACAAAATTATTTTTAAAAAAACTTTCTTACTTGGCAAGTTTTTTCCCTAAATTAATAATGCATAGATAACGAAGGGCAATGAAGGCGGATTCACTTAAATAATAACTACTCAAAGGATCTCTTGGTCCTTTAATCAAAGCAAGGAGAAAACACAGGTTTGGATACAATGGGTAAATCGGATGATGCGATACGAAGCTGAAGGCTTTTTCAAGCCATTCCGCAATCATAGCCAGTGATAATTCTGTAAAAAATTAAAAATCAGTAAATAACATTATTTAAATTAATTTCTTTAACCTTTTGTACTGGACTCTCCGTAACATTTAGATTGCGTTTCTAAATTATATATTCCCGCCTCGTCTCCTCGTCTCCTCGGCAATTCAACATCTTCAAATTTTTCGTTTTTCTGTTTAACGGGTCTTCTCCCACCACGTAGTAATTCAATTGTTTCAAGTTCAGTATCAATCGGAGGAAACAATTCATCTGATGATTTTTCAAGAGGTGAGATATCGAAAGTCACATTTAAGTCTATGTCACTTGTTTCTTCGGCAATGCTCCTTAATCGTTCCATCTTAGCCATCGTTGCTGTATATCTACTACGAGTTACTCTTTCAGATCCTGGATTCAGTTGTTTGAAATTTTCCAAATCTTCATTTTCCTTGTTAACTTTCTTCTCATTTCTCTTCCGCAGTTGACGTTTAGAAGTGCTCAATCCAATTTCTTCTCGAACACATTCCAAATGCGTTACTGGTAAAAATAACTCATTTTTCTTTGCAGGCGTTGCTGCGCCTTCAACATCGTCCTCGCCTTCGAGATACAAAACTTTTGAGTTAAAAACGGGCATTGAATTTTTCGACGATATTTCCTTTTTCTGAGGTTGGCTTTCATCCTCGTTATCAGATGATGGTTCTTCAGTCCTTGACCATCTAGCTAAATGTCGATGCGATTTTCTTGCAGGTGCATTGCACAATTGCTTTGGAAAAGTTCGGTCTCGACTCACAGAACGGCAATCTTGTTTGGTTTGTTTTAAAACGATGGGCGACAACGGTTCTCTGTGCGCATTTCCTAAGTTAAGTGGATCCTTCATCTTTTGTTTCGCAGCGAGCCTTTTATCGATTTTCCAAATTGAATCCATAAGATTTAGTACTTCCACATTTTGATTTTGAGCTAAATAATTGAGAGAGCAGATACACTTCTGGTAGAGGAGTTCGGGCAGTAAAACGGCCAGTTTGCTGCAAGCGTAAGGCAGTGCTTCCAGCTGTTCAATGCTTTCATCCACCAGTTTGATTGCCTCAACGAAATTATTCTGGCAACAGAGCAACTTTGATGTCGTCAGCCGAGCTTCACACATTATCAAAACTGTCGAGTATCTTGTCAATTTATGTTGTGAAAACTTGTAAGAAAGTCGCGAAAGCTGTAATGCGTCACTAGTACTAATCTTATCAGATATTGTCAAATGTTCAATGTACAAATTGAGCATTTGAAGCGCTAATAAGCGCAAAATTGGAATGTCGCACTTGCTGCAGGAGCAATCGACTGAATGACCAAGATATTCTGGCAAAGGAAGCTGCAATTTGGACAGCAGTAAGCAATCAGTTTCCGTAAACTTTGTATTGGCTGTGTCTAATAACTTTTTCAAATCGTCATTGTGCAATAAATTTTGAATAGTTTGAAGTTTCGACAGGCAATCCGCATTATCACACACGAGGTCAAGGCGAGCTGAACAACACATGAATTCTGCCATTCTGTTTGAAATGAGAAAAAAATTAATATCAAAGTTTAATTTCTTTTAAAAATATTTTAGAAAAGATATTTACCTGATACCCAAAGCTAAGTGATGACTGTTGTTTAATTGTTCCTTAAGAAACCAACGCGCTTCTCGAATAGCTCCAATTTCGATAAACATCTGCATTACTGCCAAATGTGCATTCATTAAAGAAGCAACCGAGTAATGACAAAATGCAGCAAAAGAGTCTAAGAAAGAGAAAATGATTTTAGATAAATAAATTTAAAGTCATGAATCTTTTGATACTCACCTCCATCCCATGAATCTCTAATTAGTCTCGTAAAATACTGCACTGCTTGAAGAAGTAATTCAATTGCATTCGAAGTTCCCCATGGTAATGACTTTATATTGATTTCCGTCACATGTAGGGCAGCGGGTAGACGAGTAAACTGACTGGCGAGAATTCTCATTTCTCCACAAAGTAAATTCGCACGACGTCCTCTCGTCTGTAAGAACGAGTCATTCCAAATTTTGCATAGAATTTTTAAACCGCCATTTACCTAAAGAAAAAGAATATTTCACGAAATTGCTTCAAAAATATCAACTTCATACGTACGTCTTTAACGCAAAAAGAGAATTCAGCTACTGCCAATTGATATCGAAGAAATGCATAATTGTCGTTAAGTTGATCTCTATTTAACTTTGGCAGGGCTTTTTCAGATGACTTCAATATCTCTAACACATCCGTGACATCTTCAGAACGACATAAAACACGAACTAGTCGAGAACTGCAAATGATGAAAGTAGCTTGGCAATCATAGCGCAATGACAATTGACGAGCCAAAGTCCAAGCTTTTCTTTCCTCGATTTCCTGTATAAAAGTATTTCAATAGTATTAAAAACAAATATTTTATAAAAAATTCTTTTCTTTTAACCTGTCTAGATAATGAATAAATTTCAGCTGCACTTTGCAACTCGATTAACATTTGCTCATAATTTGAAAACGATGTAATGTCATTAGCTATAATTTCAGTCCAGATATTCATGGCTATGTTAAGCGGCGCGAAGATTTCCAATTCCTTATCTACTGTCGTGTTCACAACAACTGGAATATTATTGTCCACCGAAGGAGTTTCATCTTCATTTTCATCTCCATTTTCATCTCCCTCTTGATTAAAAAGTTTTTGTTCCAGTGGAATTACTGGTGTTTTTGCCATTTCAACCTGCAATTTTAATTTCATGAGAAAAAAACTCCTGTAAACCTTAGAATATAAAATAAATACCCGAGCAATATCTTGGTTAGTTTGAAAATCAACCAAATACTGCCAATAAAAGGTTCTTGCGAGTAAAATTTTCAAGTCGGCAGTTGTGCTAGTACATGATGATTTACGAAGAGCGGCTTTTAATATTTTTGTTGCTTCGTCACAACATTGTTTAGCGGTCCTTGAAGGATACAAAGAATTAACTGAAAACGTCTATATATTGATTTACTTACATTTCATTATCAACAGGTTTGCTCCATTGAATCTTAACCATTTCAAGCAATACAAACACTTTTTTCACTATTCGGTCATAACCGGTTCCAATATTATTTTTCATTTCCAAAATAACGTGATACTTATCCTCATGAGTGTCGAATCTGAAAAGAAGAAACATTAATTAAATTATCGAGTTCAAGTGTGACTTCATTAAATACCGTTGCTGCTTAAGTGATTGTAATTCTAGCTGTAACAATATGAACAATTCATTGCTACTTAGAGAAACCTTTGATTCGCTTAATGCTTGGCTGATATTTCTAAAGAAAAAAAGAAACAGTATCGTAACATGTAATACTGCAACTAAATATTTAAATGTACTTTTTTTTGTATTGACTATTTAAAATTTTCACTTCGTTTTGTACAAGAATCCAGTAATTAACAAATGTGGCGGACGACTCCAAATAAATAGGAATGATTTCTAGCAAAATGTTTATGCATTTTGAATACATTTGGGCTTTCCGCAAAGCCACAATCAACACCGAATGTTTGTTTTCCAATTTCGCCTGTAAAACGAATTAAAAATGAAGTTAAAAATTCCAAAATTAATATTAAAAATAACCTTTAGGAGTCTTTGCTGTTTTTCTGTTGAATCTTTTTCACACCATCTCAATAAAATATGGCAGGAGAGATTCAAAAATGGAATAGCATCTTCAAATAAACTTTTAGTGTAGGCTAAGCTGCCCAGATTAGCCAAAATTAATCCTATGTTTGTAAACGTATCTTCTCTACATTTAATATCGCTATTGATAATTTGTGAAATTTTTGTAATCGCTGGTTTTGCACGAGATAAAATCATTGGAAATAATTTTTCATCTAATAATAAAAAAGTTTAAAAAAAGAATTCCGATTAAGTAAAAAATATTATTTGAGCGACTAATCAAATTTCTCGTTATTACTTCTACCTTGTCCAAGTGTCATAAATAAATGAAACAAATTCTCAAGTAGTGATAAGGAATTGAAAGAATTTGTTTGCATGTTATTTCCATCTTTTACAACAGACAATAAGTGCTGATTGAAGAAATAAGTTGATTCCACACTCTTAAGAAGATCTTCACTGATGTTTTCCACAATGTCTGAAGTTGAATCATGGACAAGTTCCTAAATAAAATTAAAGAATAATTTTAATTCATGTAGTCAAAATTATTAAAACGACAAACGTACCATTAAGGCTCGAGATATTTCCAAAGCTAATTTGTGTATGGTTTCATTAGCTTGCATAAATTTCTTCGAAAAAATTAATTCCAGATTGAGGTAGATTCGAGTAAATTTCTTAGATGACTGAATATCGATCGGTTTATTAAATATCTCCAGGCCACAGCATAAAAACTCAATGCATTTTTTGCAAGCGGCAATTGGAGTTACTTCTCTTGACAAACTTCGAGAGGATGATACTGCAAATTTATCGAGAAGCACATTCGATTGAAGCAAAATTGAGCGCCAAGAGGAATTATCATTTTCCTTTCGCATTACAAATGCATAATTGCAACTCCATTTTTGAAGAGAATATAATATTTCTGGAATTTCACTTTCCTTTACTGTAGGCCACGAAATTATTGTGTTCAAAATGAAATCGTTAAAGTCTTTGAAACAATTCAATTTGTGATTAAAATCAGTTAGTGCCGAAGTTGCCTTAACTGCACGAGAAATGATTTCGTTTAAGCTGCTTGAAAGATGAGAAAAATAAGTCAGAGAATTCAAGAAGCAGAAACTGCACTCTTCAAAATTCCGCTGTTGAGACAATTTGACACCATGATTCCAAAACACTACGTTGCAGTTTTTCAAAATTGTTATCAAACCGGGTGTGATTTTCGATTTATCTTCGCCAATCATTTTGCCACACAAGTTAATCATATAACCAGACATTTTCAGACAATCCTTATTGAGATTCTGTAGAAAAAAAAATTTGCATTTAGATACATCTGAAAATTTTACTTACAAAGAGATACTTACAAGTTTCAGATATTCAGCCATTATATGATACAAGTATTTATGAATTTGTAAATCATCGGTGTCTAATTTGATATTAAATTTAAAACATTCATCAACGATATTAGATACTTCGGTAAGATGATAACTAGTCACTTCGCAAGAAATTGACTTCAGGGCGTTGTAGCATTCTTTGAGGACTGTGGCGATAACTTGCATCTTGCTTTCGGGACAAGTGCAATTTAAACAATCCTAATATAAAATGAATAGGTTAGTAATTAGGCCAGTAATTGCGTGCAATTTTAAATGAAATACCTTAATTTTAGAAAATATTTTCCCGGTTCCAATTGAACCTTTTTTGAATTCGTCTTTAACATTCGCCACCTCCATCATTACTTGATACGTGTCTATGCTGTATAGTATATAAACTCTTCAGTGTTTTAATTAAACGTGGACATTTTGAACAGGTCAGTGCGGCCACGATAGACTCTTCCGCTCAAATGTAAAAGAAAATGCGCGGAACTAAACGTAGTCACTGTGCCAATCAACTTTTGTTTTAAAGAGTCCCGCCTCAGCGCCGCATTACTAAAATTACGTACTAACATTTGTATAAATTGTAATCATTAAGTATTCAAAATTAATACATAACAAAATAAAAATGATAATGTTAATTTCCAGAATATTTGAAATTCAAAAACATTTTATTTTTCCTCTTTCTGATTTTAATTTTTTCCAATTATGTTGAAAGAAAACTAATTCT
This sequence comes from Stenotaenia linearis, assembly GCA_034700445.1. Taxonomy (NCBI): domain Eukaryota; kingdom Metazoa; phylum Arthropoda; class Chilopoda; order Geophilomorpha; family Geophilidae; genus Stenotaenia; species Stenotaenia linearis. The sequence continues at coordinate 10,859 of JAQIXT010001425.1, forward strand.
GCAGAAATAGGTCACGTGTTTGTGGTAATGGACGTCAATGAACTGTCTGCTGTCATTCGTTTAGTCTGCAGCGTTTCACTCAGGCTTGGGATTTGTTCCCGGTGAGGGCTTCAACATCGAGTCCTTACATAAATATTACTTAAAATGGCTAAACTAACAGAAGGGATGGTAATAGCAAGGACTAGAGCTACAGATTTAGAAAACGTCAAAAAATTAAATTGTTGGTAAGTAAACAGATCAAAACAAACATTTATTTACTTCCTAGAAATTCGTTTTTATTTACAAAAGAATAACTTTCCAACTCATGCATTAAAATAATACGAAATTATTATTCATTTCAGGGGCAGCGAATTATCAGATGTGAGTCTTATTCGAAAAATGTCCAATGTTGAAGTGTTGTCCTTGAGGTAAACATTCGAAATTTCGCTTTAACTGATTAACCAGATTTCAAACTATGAGTGAACAAAATTACTGAACACCTTTCACTACCCTTACATGGCTATAATACGTATAACACACTGGGTGTGGTTAATACGCCCTTTAGAGTCTTCGAATTCGTCCTTGAAATCATTTCACCTGGTGCTACGCTTTTATATAATCAGCTCCTTATTTGGAAATGTTTCTAATTTGTTTGCAGTGTGAACAACATCAAATCACTTGCAGATTTCCAATACTGTCTTAATTTACAAGAATTGTACATTCGAAAAAATCAAATTAAAGATATAGGAGAAATTTGGTATTTGAAAGAACTTCCCAAATTAAAAAATCTGTGGCTGGAGGATAATCCTTGTGCAGTCGGTGATAAGTTAGTAAACAATTCGCTCATTAAAGAATTACGTGACCTTTAACTTATTTTTCTTTTAAAATTCAGATACCGTCTCACAGTACTTAGAATGCTACCTCAACTGCAAAAGCTAGATAATCTGGGTAAGTTCTCAGAGTTAATTAAAAACTACAATAATTTATTCTAATCCTTTCTGTTGCAGTTGTTCTGCCTGAAGAGCTTCGTGAGGCTGCATTGTATGGTCTTCAATTGGAGAACCCTGAAGATAAAAATAAAAATGATTTTACGCTTATGTCAACTTCAACTTCCTCATTTTCTCAGAGTTACCGATCTGATAACGACCACAGGAACTCTAGAAGCAACAACGATGAATACGATATATTTAATAGAAATACTACACAGCAGGCAAATAGACAACAAATGAGACATGAGGAACAAATGCGACAGGAAGAACTCGAGAGACGAGCTCAACAGATCAAAGAAGAAGAATACCGGAAGAGGATTCAGGCACAACGAGAAGAAGAACAACGAAGAGAACTGGAAAGACGTTCGTCTCAACAGTCAATGCCACAGTATGAAGTTACTTCTACTTCTACTAATAATAATGCATGTACTAACGAGTTAGATACAAAAACAAATCCATCGGATGACGAAAGTGGGTAAGTTGAACAAAGGCGGATACAAGGGATAGTCAACTTGCATGGGTGAAGGTTGGTGGTGATTAATAAATTAATCATAAAATAAATTTTCGTGAAAATCTTACTTCATTTGTTAATTTAACTTTTTAGAGGAAGAGCAGGTGCATTGTTTGGGAGTTACGGAGGAGAACCGTGCAGTTTTTCTCCACCAGCCGGAAATCGACCAGTGTCGAATCCACTCCCAGACACAAATGCAGTTTACCAATCGCGACCACATCCAGTTGAAATATTCCAAGAAGAAGAAAATGCAAACATACGAATGGCAAATTCACAGGATTCCCATCAGACCGCATACACTAATATGTCGTCTTCTACTCATGGACGAATATCTCCTGCTCGTCCTTATCCTGTACGACCAAAGACAAGGGTGAAAAATATACTGATTTTAAATAAGAAATAAATTAAAGAACATTTTCTTTGATACAGAATTCCAACATTTTGTCTGCGGTTTTGTGTCTCATCAAGGAATTGGATTACGCAAGCCTTGAAGTTGTAGAAATGGCTGTCAGATGTCGAATGGATGAATTAGACGATTGAATGAGGATTTTAAACTCGAAAAAAATTTGTGATGACTTAATCGTCAAATAAAGGTTAGGATGGTTAGGAACATAGTTGTTTGCATAAATAATAAATATTGTTCTCTATCCTTTTGGACAAATTGATGTTTCTCTATCAGGTAGATGTAAAGTAGATATTTTGCAACAATACCCTCATTTGTACAACAAAATACTCGATAACTATGAAATTACACTACTATTATAGATAAACATCGTAACTTGATGTACTTTTGCAAACTATTTTGAATAATACCATGTAACAGTTTAAAACCCTTTTTGAAACGTTTCTTTTACTTATTACTAAGGTAACGCGTTGGTAAATTCCAAAATTAACTACACTGTTTTACTATTTTTTAAAAACTTTTTTTGTATTTAAAAATTAACAGCCGATGCACTGAATACCATTAAATCTGTGCATTTGCATGTTTTGCACATAGTGCAATAACTTATATACTTAATGTTAAATGTTTTTATATTGATACAGTCAGTGACTTGTAGATAATTCCGGTTATTAAAGAAAATTATTCAATGATGACTGTTATTAAATTAAATTTATTTTTCGTACGAGTACAATAATTCATTCCAATCATCAACATCCGAATCATTGTGCCTCTTAATTTGACTTCTGTAACCTCGACTTCTATTAGCTTCTACAGCCGTTTCAATTGAGTTAAGATATTCTAGAATTATGTCCGTTTGTTGGTTAGTCACCATGCTTATTCCACTGCAATCCTTTAAATTCCAGTTACTCTGCATGATAAGGAAAGTTATAAAAAAAGGTTGTGAGTAAAGTTAAATTTAAATTTTACATCTCGCATATCCTGGATATGTTGAATTAAATGCTCAATAAATTTATTAGGTTGCAACAGAAGTCGTTTTGACAGTTGGTGCAGATAATCACCAAGTGGAATTTTCCTTTCCTAAAATATTTTATAAATTATAAATACAGATAACTGCTTATGTTTGGAATGGTATGCTCACTGCTGTTTCACAAATCGGTCCAATGGTTAATAAAAGAATGCACACACATTCTCCATACAAAACGAATTGGTTTTTCTTTGAAAGAAGAAAGTCCAAAAAATATTCAACAAGTGCAGCTGGGAGTAGGCCACAAACATATAATTCCCCTATAAATCTAAACCTAATCATTGTAAATGTTTCAAATTATTACATTATTTCAAATCTTCACCTATTTAAGCGTTTGTATTTGTTCCAGCTTTCCTCTAAATCATCATTCGGTGATAAATTCTATGCGATATGATAAATTTGATATTTATTATTAAATTATAAATAGGTTAATACCTTTATTGTGTCCTTCTGTAATTCTTCTTGGCATTTTCCCATTAAATAGGATGGAATATTATCTGCCACAAAGTGCCATTGAGTGGTCTTTGCAGTGTTTCCTATAAGATAAGCTAAAAAGCCTGGCATAATGGCACTCATTTGATCTGAAGATAACGCCTACAAACATTTGTTATGTCAGAAATATGATAACAAACAAAATTGTTTAATTTACAAGTTCCACGGCGGCGTCAGTGATAAAGTTTACATTGTTTACGCGAATAGGAAATATCTTGATTAATTGTTGCGCTTTGTACGAAGAATTAAATTGAGTAACTAGGTTTAGGTATTTTTGTACGCTGTTTTTCATTTCCTGTGAATGAAATGAATGTATGACTTTATCATACAGTTGAAGCCTTTAACTTTGGATTACCTTGGGTGTCATTTCTGAATCTTTTTTGCCTTTTAACGATTCAGAATTTTGTTCATATTTAATATCAACTGTCATTGTGCCATCGGTATCGAAATTTTCCCTCTATTGACATAAAAATTGCAATTAATAATGAACAAACAATTATTCTAAAATATTGTTACTAGATATTGGTAGTTTGATCTGAAAACATCGGAAATAATGTAATTCTCCAACATTTTATTCGTTTGAAAAACGGAAGATTTTTGCTCTTGAGAACTGGAAGGTTGCAGTTTTTGATCCACGTGAATTGTGTAGGTTAGAGTTGTTCTGTATCCTTCCAATTCATGTGCCAAGTTTTTTGATTTAGTATTTAAATCTTGTACACATTTTTTTACGCCACATGTTGCTCCGTATATAGAAATTGGGCTAGCACGATTCACGTTCTCGCCATCATTCCATCTGGACAATAAGTGATTAAAGTTTAATAGATATTTTAAAATTTCATTAATGCAACTTACTGTCCTAAAATTCGTTCAGCCTTGACAATGTCTTGGCTAATTTCTTCCGTCGTTTTAACAGCCTTCTGTTTACTCAAGTCAAATTGCTTTGCCATTTTCACGTCTTTCTGTTTCCATTCTAAGGCTTCTTTATGAAGTATTCGAAGCTCTTGTAGCAACTCAGCCAAGCGATTCACTTCAAACTTCAACTCGTCAGTCACTTGTGCTCGACTCTCACTTAACTCGTATACTGTGTGGTTATTGCGATTCAAATGGTTTGTCCTCAAGCAACTCCTACAGATTGGAATTTTACATATGCCACACCAGTGCGCAAACAGTTCATTGTGTATTTCACACACAGCTCTGCCTTCTACATTAAATTGAATATTTTTTTGCTGCTAATTAAAAAAATAATTTTAAATAAATAATAATTTACACACTATAAACAGTAAATGCTTACTACATTAATATCTGCAGGAATGACTTGGACTGTGATTCCAGAATTAACACTAAGTGTAAAGGATCCGCCTGACTTATTTAAAAAAAAAAATTAAAGCATTTCTTTTAAAAAATTCTACCAGGAAGTTAACAATTTAAATTAATATCTAACTTGTTGCTTGGGAAGGAGTGTATTTCTTCGATTCTGAAAAAATTCGTCAACTGATTTATTCTGCTGTGTAAATAAATAAATAAAATACAATAATTAAGTAGAATATTTAAATATCATTAACTTACTTGCAAATTCTTAGTATTCAACTCCAAATCTAGGTTAAATCGATAATTCC
>JAQIXT010001426.1:0-15868 GCA_034700445.1 Stenotaenia linearis
CATTTTCAGTTTAAGGGCTTTGCAGTAGGGATTTGGAGATGCAGGTAGGGAAGTTGGACATTTGGATATGATTTTTGTCATGAATTAATTTTTTGATTCAAAAAATAACAAAAAGTGGCCAATAATAATCAAAAAATGACCAACAATGATTAGGGTTGCCACCTTTCGAAATTCCTAAATTTAAATGGACCTAACTTCGAAAAAAAATGAAAACGGGCACAACTTCGAAATTAAATAATTTTCTTTCCTCCATGGAGCCTGTAACGCCATTTTGGATACTGACACATACGGTTACTTTAGGTGGTCTTGCCATAGTACATATCTAATCTACGATTCCACCAACCGTCGGTCACGTGACAAACATCAATGTCACCCAACAACCCTATAAAAGTGCAGTTTTCATGGTTTGAAATCTTGTGTATCGTAAAAATCGGTTGAACCATATTGAGCTACAGGAATAATGCCAAGCAAGAAATCTGCCAGACGTCTGAAGGAACTATGCATGGATAAGTTACATTGTAACTTAAATACTCTCCAACATGAAGCCAAATGTCTACGTAAGATTTTGCTGATCTTAATTTATTTTACAATTTTTAATTTTTGTTTGATTACAGCTAAACTATTAATTAACGATTTATTTGATAAATGCTGTAAACACACTGTAAACTATGACAGAAATCGAATAAGAAGACGAGATTTAATACCAACACTTTCTTCAGACTTGTTCTTGCATGCAAGAACAAAGATATTGCTTAATTTAGATATCTTCGATCAGCCCATAGACAAAATTGTCGGCAAAATAAGTTTGTATTGTAAGGTAAGACTTCATAACGCTAATTTTGTATTAATTGATGATATTAATAATAATTTATTCGCCACATTTAGAATCTTCAAGAATTAGAACTCGGTGGTGAAGAAGTCGAACATATTAAAACAATAACAATGAATAATGCACACATTTGGTTTATGAATCTTGAGTCAAGTAAGTGCACCAATTATCACTTATCGATAATTGGTAAACAGTGTCCCCAATTACGGCAGTTGTGTTTGTCCAAATGTGACCTCATCACGGACGATGGGATTATATTTTTACCGAAAAAACTCGAATTTTTATATTTACCTGACCAAATTACTCTCAAAGAACGTTTGAATACTTTGGATCGTTTTGCACATCTAAAGCGATTTCATTCTTCAGACATGTGGAGCGACTTACTTAAAGCACTTGCCAATTCCCTTGATACTCGATGTTACAATCAAACGTATGAAATTGAATTTATGCCGATTTGTCACGATACAAGCTATGACATTCCACGTACAATTAGAACTTTGTTTCCTAAGATACGTAAAATGTGGTTTAAGAAAGGTCACATGCTTTGTAGTGAAGCTGCACTTTATCTTGAATCTGCAAATCATAATTTGCTGACGTACCTCTTCTTACATGTTTCTTCCAGCTTTGTTCGGATAGCTGCACATCTGTGTCCAGCGTTAGAATTTTTTCATATTGAAACCATTGCACAAAACCAAATGATTGATGATCGGTATTTAGAAATACCAAAGTGTGTGCCATTTAAATATTTACAGTTTCTAGATATAACAGACCAGTATTCAAACTTATCAAGGGATGATTTCAAGTTGCTGTTAGCCAATTGTTGGAAATTGGAAAAACTAATTATCTCTTCATATAATCAGCTTACGAATCAACTTATTTCTGAAATACTTAATGCAAATCCTCTAAAATGTGTAAAATTATTGAAGCTTTGTGATTGTCAAGCATTTAGCATTGAGTCTTTATGGGAATTACTGCAATCCCTCGACTCATTGATGGATTTTGATATTAATCATTTACCGCAAATTTCGCCTGAAGAAAGAATTGCTACGGGAAAACTGATTGCAGATATGAATTTGGATCTGCACTTGACCTGGGATTATAAGTCCATTTTTGATTATGTTTAATAAATATTTATTATAAGTCAAATAAGCAGTAGTATTATTCTGTTTAAAATTCTTGATTTTTAGTATAACCACAGATGCTATCTTAAGTCTCTTCTTGAAAATTGCTTTTATTTATTAGCAAGGGGTTTTTTTTCTTCTTTTTTTTCCTGCTTTTTGGAGATGGTCTCGAAAGACACTTTTGGTTTTATTGAAACCATGAAAAGTTTTGGTCATGAATTTAATCCTTTTGTAATTTCATACAACGAGAGTAGATCGTTCTCACTCTTCCCAATCGCCTTTTCTAACTACCCGCAATATGGCATCAATCGACGGTGAAATGCAAAAGGAACACAATCATAAGCCTATGGGATAAAGGCAAGTCTACAAAAGCCTACAAAAGCTTTATAAACCGATCGGCTAAATTAAAAACAAAATAGTAAGTGTTTATTAATCGGATCTGAAATATTGGAAAATGTTATAAAACGCAAAAAAGAGAGTTTTAATAGAAAACCCTTTTAAAAATTGCTAATGGATTTTAAAATATTCAAAAATGTAACTTTTGTTACAAAAATGTCATCTTTCTTTGTCTTTTTCACATAAAATGGCGTTTGTTTACGAGACGAGAGTTCCTTAACTTCATTTTTTGTAACATTATTTAATATTTCAAGTTCAGCTTATCTTATCTGTTTTCAATTTTCTCTAAGATGGTCATTCCTCTTTCAATCCAGACACTAGTTACTGTCGAATTTATCTATTTTAGGATGAAAAATGAGACCCACCAGATTGCACTTAGAACTCCACACTCTTCAATAAATTGCAATAAGTCGAGATAAAGTTTTATTCAGTCAAAACTTGTCTCAAAATGTCCATCTTGAGTGTGGTCATATTTTTCTTGATTTTCTCGAAATGCAATGGAGTAAATTCACACACATTCAGAGCTGCTGTTGTTGACTACGAACCAATTCGCACAAATGAAGTGACTTTGGAATCGACATTGGAAAATGCGTATGTTTTAGCTAAATATGCTATGGAAGCAAGATGGGAGGTAAAATTGTTTTTTTTTTAAAGAGAAAAAAAGAAGCATAATTTTTTTCATCGTTTTTTCATTGTTTATTTTCATCATTTTTTTCTGTTTTTTCATGTATTTTTCATCATTTTTTTCATCTTATTTCATATTTTTATTATTTTTATTTTTCTATTTCAGGACGTCGACATATTAGTCTTTCCCGAAGGTGGTTTAACGGGACTTATCGGTCCTGATCGAAAGCAGTATCAAAGTTACGCGCAAGAGATTCCAGATCCAAACGTTCACACATGGAACCCGTGCGATGAGCCAGATCGTTTTCCAAACACAAAAGTAAGATTACGATTACGAGTATTTCATAAAACACAAAGCAAGACTCGAATTTTGTTAATTATTGTTCTTTCTTTAGGTACTTCAAGTTCTAAGTTGCGCATCCAAATACAACGCTTTGATTATCGTAGCAAATCTAATCGCAACCGAAAAATGCGACATAACCAAAACCGACTGCCCCGCAGACGGCCATTTTTACTACAACGCGAACGTTATTTTCCAGAAAAACGGAACACTAGCAGGAAGATATTACAAGAGACATTTATTCCTCGAACCAGGCATAAATCCATCAACCGAAGTATTATTTTTATTAATTTATTTATTTACATTTTATTTTATTACTAAGTCTCGATGATTTTTTTCTAGACCGATTACACGATCGTTGACGTTGGGTTCACAAAAATCGCGTGCGTTATTTGCTTCGATATCGTGCACAAAGAACCGACGATCACTTTAATCAAAGAAAAAGGCGTTAAGACACTCATTTTCCCTACAGGTTGGGTTAATGTTTTGCCGTTCTTTACTGCACCTCAACTGTACACGGGAATCGCTCGCGGTTTGGGCATAAATTTGATCGCCGCCAATCTTTTCGCGCCAGACCGTAAACAAAACAGACGCCATTTGCAAGTGATCGCTTACTTACGCCTGTACATTTCGACCAATAACTGATAGACTTACAAACTCATTTTCAAATTTCAACCAATCGCAAAAAACATTGCAAAATTTCAAATTCCGACCAATTGCGATTGAGATAAATGAAATTTCAAACCAAGCGCCGGTTGATCGAGATCCAGGAGTAACTAAGCGATTTTTTTGCCGTTAACTTAAAATTCCGTTTGAATTTTGTAGATGGTCGTCTCGGAAGTGGAATTTTTACGTCCGGAAAGGGGGTTTTGAACCAAACCTTCGATTTATCATCGCCCGGTAAAATGCTAATCGCCGATCTACCGCTTAATCCGCAAGAACTTTCGTCCGGCGACCTCGCGTGCGACGACGACACTCACTACGACCACTCGGAAGAAGTAGGCGCAGTACATCCACCTCTCATATTAATAGAACCAGTAACGAAAACTCACCTTCCCTCGTCTCAAACGACCGAAAAAATGCACATGATATTTAACTTACATCTCAAAGACTTCAACTTCTTCTTCCTCGACTCCAAAAATATGGACGGTCATGTGGACTTGTGCAAAAACGACTTTTGCTGCCATTTAGATTACTCTTTCTTGCACAAAGACGACACTGTCTACGCATTTTCGGTTAACGACGGTTCGATTAAATTCCACGACGACGTGTACGAGGTTCAAATTTGCACTGTTTTGCGATGCGAAAGCGTAGATCCAACTTCTTGCGGTCGACTTCCCGAAGAAGAGACGACCAGTAGTTTTAAGCAACTGAAGATTGAGGGTACTTTTGATACCGATGTTGTTTTGCCGCAAATGTTTGCTACGAATTTGCAGTTGATACCTGGAAACGAGTGGAGTTTTCATTCAATTCCTTGCTACGACCAAGATGGAGGAGATATTACGACTGCTAAAGTTGAGTTGACGAGCCCGGCTAAGCAGCCAATTATGGTAGCGGCGCTTATAGGCCGTTTATATGGAAGGAATTAGTAATCGACCATTTAATAAGTAAACAAATGTAAATTTTGAGGTCACAGATCACAGATTTGTAGAGAATAATAAACTTAATACCTTGATACCTTAGTTGTAAATCTTGCATAAACAAAATAAAAATAATGTTTATTAAAATTATAAATTGGTACTTTTATAATTAGTTTGTTCAAGTTTTACAATCTGTAGAGTTTTTTTTTCTTCTTATACACTATTGATAGAATCTTCAAACACCCACTACTCTGTAACTGACAAGACTTGATGGATACATAGGCAGAATATACCAATAGTCAGTAAAGTTTAAATGCTTTCGAAACATTAGCTAAGTAAATGCGTTGAAATTCATTTTTATTTGTTAAAATTATTCCTCTTTTTTGTTTTTAGGTCGTTTAATTTCAAAGACATGCGCGTTGATGAAGGGATTAGAATAATGTGCAATGATGTGGTCATTGGTAATTTTAAAGTTTTCGAATTTTGGTGAAGCGCCAATGATTTTCTTGCTGATCATGTTTTTTTTTTATTTTGTTGTTTCAGCGTTCAATAATGATTACATGATCGATGAAAGATTTATTGAAAAGTATTCGTGAGTCAAGGTAAGCACTATCTGCGTAAATAACAAATGTTAAAAAACGTATCAAATATTTTTAAACTAAATTTTTTATTGTCCAAAAAATAACTATTAAAATTCGCTTTTTATTTGAGCGGATACCATTTTGTGGCAAAAGAATTAAATGGATTTTAAATAAGTTGAATTTATACAAAATTGAAATCAATTATCCTTTTCTCGTTATTTCATTTCAAATAATTATACATTAAATCACCCCCTAAGAGATTCAGTATACGATTTAATTTACAGCTAAATTAACAAGTTTGAAATAATGTTACATATTTTTAAACACGTAAGTAACAAAGCAATAAAAATTTAAGAAGAATGTGTATAAACTAATTTTTATTAAGAATTCAATCATTTTTAGAAAAAAAAAGTACGTAATGATTAGTTGGTTAGGAATACAATTTCTCTTTCATTCTCACGATCCCAGTAAAATTCTATCTCCCAATTCATTTTTGCAATCAATTGCTTTGCAGTAATCCCATCTTCATGTGATAAGTTTGAACAGTAATAAATATTCATACGCGTCAAAGAAGTGAGACTTTCTAATAGCACACATAATGATTGTATGGTCATGGGTCCACAGGCGTCAAGATCTACATATCTTACACATTTCAGTGGATTTGATGCAAGTACATCATATAACACTTGGTCAGAAAGCTGATTGAAGTTATTGATAGTCAAGAATTCCAATCCGTGACAACTCATCAATAACAATTTGAAATTATTTGTCGACAACTTTGAATTCTGATCGCACACATATAGCCCACGTAAATGTTGAAATGGAATATTCTTCGGTATCTCTAAATATCTAACATCAATTGCTTGATTTTCACTAATGACTGTTATACGAAGAGTTTCCAACATGGGGAAAAGATGAGCTGCTACTTGAATGAAATCAGCAGAAACATTCAAGTCGAGACAAGTCAGTAAATTACAATCGATGCCTTCAAAAAACGCGGCAACGTTGCTGCCCAATGCATAATGGGAGAGTAAAGAAACTTTACGTAATTTTGGAAACAAACTTTTTAGAGTTTGTGGAATGTTGTACGTCGTTGGCTGGTCTATAGAAAAGTCCATTTCTTCAATTTCATACGTCTTATTGCCAAGTGATTCAAGTGATTCAGCGTAAGTTTTAAGTATTCCATTCCACCCTTGTTGACATCGTAATCTCTTCAGATGCGATAAACGCTCTAAAGCATTCAACTGAACTTTGAGCGTAATTTGGTAAGGTAAAAACAAAACTTGGAGCCTTTTTGGCAAGAAATTGATTCCTTCTTCTGTTACGAGATCACAAGCAATCAATGACAAGTATCGTAACTCAGGACAGTGCTCGGAAATAATAAATAAGTGGTGATCCGTACAGTTGCTGCAATCAAGGTCAATCTCCAAAATGTGTGGATTATTAATCGTTATCAGAGAAAGATAATCAATATGTTTCTCGAGACGTATGTTTCGTAGGTTCTAAATTTTGGGAAATTAATTAATACTAAATTTTAAATAATCATTTCAATATAATTTTACCTTACAAAAACGATTTATTTTGTTGGCGACTTCATTTACCGGCTGATCGAAGTAATCTAAGGAATGGATTATCTTTCTTCTTGAGTGAATGAACAAATCTGTTGGAAATGGTGGCGGTAAATCGACTTTTCCACTGAAAATTGATTCAAGGTAATGTTTACGGAATTTATCGTATAAATCGTCAATTAATGGTTTAGCTGGAATAGAAACATGTATTTTAAAAATAAAAGAAATTAATAAAAACAAGAAAAACTCACCAAGATATTTGGCTTCATGTTGGATGGAATTTAAGTTTCGAAGCGCAGATTCCAAACATAAGTTCTTCAAACTTGCGGCAGATTTCCTTTGTGGCATTCTAGTTATCCTGTTCAGTCGATTTTCACGACGTAGGCGTTGCTTTATAGATATTATGGTAGTCACGTGATCAAGCGTGGACGTTATCGGTTTTTCTGTGACCCGATAATGGTCAAAACAGGAACGGAGAAACCCTGAGTTGTGGTACAGTCAATGATGTATACGAAGTAGTCATTTTACCACAGCCTTTGGGCGATTTGAAAATAGGAATAAAAAAACAATGGTTTTTGCTTAGTTTTATGCCAGAAAAGGCTTATAAGCAATAAATAATTGCCTAAAAGTTGGAATCACAATAGTGGGGGTTAGAAATTATGATATTTTTTTTTAAGTTTTACCATCCTTAAAAGTAATTTCTTTTTTTTTTTAAATGGAGGCCATTTTTGATAGATAAATACTAAAAATCACTTTGTGTTTAATTTTCCATTATTTCGTTATATTGATCTTAATTTGCAATTTTTAAGCAAAATTGAGTTAAAAATTGCAAAAATCAATGTAATAAAAACAGAAATTGCAGTTTATTTGTCTTCAAATTTTGGGCAGAAATTTTGGGCTCTCGAATATAAGATTGGGCGAGATTTGGGCGCGCTTTTTAACTTCAACAATCTGGCTACCCTGCGTGAGCCGAGGGGTAAGACAAGTGGAAAAATTTTTGTACGAGATTTATAAATACAAATCCATGGTAAATATTTATGGATTGATGTTACAAAATTGCCGGATTTGCTTAGATTTACTTGAATTTGCTTAGATTTTATTGGATTTGCTTAGATTTACTTGGATTTGCTTAGATTTACTTGGATTTGCTTAGATTTTCTTAGATTTTCTTATACTTCCGAGAATAGTTTAGCTTTTCATGGATTTATTTGGATTTGGATTTACACGTAATTGCTCAAATTTGTCTAGATTTACTGTATTTGCTTGGATTTTTTTTGGATTGATAAATCCAAAATACAGAGATGTACGAGATTTACTTGAATGTCGTTCCCCTCGGTGTGAGCACGAAAATACAAATGGCGGTGTAAAGACAATGGTAGGTTGAATGCTTGAATCTGATATATAAAATTTGAGATCGGAGGATTAAAAATAGAATTTTTTGTTTTCTAGGTTTATAGATTTACGAGAATTATATGAGATGAAGGACGACTTCACGGACGAAAACGATAAGTTTTCTTTTGAAAGTTTAAAATTTGTTACTTCCTTATGTTTATATATTAAGCAGTGAGGTTTCGTTAACTTGATCTCGAAGGTTTTCAACATGGAAAAAAAGAAATCTCTTTCGTCCAAGGTTTTTTAAATTTAATTTACTCATTAAAGGTCCATAATGGTGAATAACTAAAAGAAGGCAAATCAATGCTATAAAAATCTTTAATTTTATTAGATTGTCAATTTCGGTTATATATGTATCGCAATATTTATTTTGTTTTTGAGTCTTGACTTCATCCAACTCGTATTGTTACTAAAAAACTTAAGTTTTTCATTTAATAAAAACAACTATTAAGTATATAATTTTACTTTCTTGAACCTTGCATCATAAAATTCACATATCCGCTCAGATTTATCAACAATGACGGTGTGGAGATGGTTCTCGAGAAGTAGGAGATTTGAATGTAAAATTGAGCTGATTTTTCCATCTTGGGAAGGTTGAATTGAAATTGTAAGATTGATTTTATCAGTTGATGAGAAGAGATTGATTAATAAAAAGAAAACGCGTTTTAAATTAAAATTTTATTAATTTATATCAAATTTACGAGTTGTGACAAAAATGTTTTACTAAACACGATTCATTGAGAATTTTAATGGAAATTTTATTAAATCCACATCTAGAATTGACTATGATACAATTTTCGTGATAAAATTTAAGTTTTTATATAATAATAGGCAGGTAATTAGTATAAAAAAATTAATTAATTTATTTATTTGATTATTTATTTACGAAAATCACAAAATAATTCAAAAACCCACGATTGTGACGTCATCGTAACGATGACTAATTAAAGCGTTGACATGTTGTCGTCACAAACTTTAAATCAATAAATTTAGTTATTATTGATTTTTCAAAATTGATAATTTAATCGATTTCTTAAATAATAGAAAATTCTGTTGGGCAATTTCTAACTATCATTGAAAAGTACATCGATCGATTTTTTTTAACGCATCAATTTGATCGATACTTATTGGTGTACTATACATATCGATACATATCGAATGCATATCGGTGTATCGATACACATCGAATGCATATCGGCGTATCGATATATCGAAAAGTTTTTCCTGGTCTAAAAGGCATTCTTGGTACTTTAGTACAAAAGTCATTCCTCAAGTCATTTCTAGTCTTGTTCCTGGTATACAACCGCGCAAAAATGGCGACTTCGGACAAATTAAATAGCCCTAGCAAAACACTGGCGATTGCAGGGCCGAGCAAGAAACTGGACAGTGAATGCAATTTAGGAGGTCCGAGTGAAAATGAGAAAAGTGAAAGTCAATTACGATGGGTAAGTCTAAGAGTGACATTATTTTTTGCTTATTTTTTTTAAACCAAGTGCCAATTTTTAAAGGAATCCCTTCGAATACAAACAACTAATTTATGTGAAGATCAAGCGAATCTAAGGTTTCAAAATTCCAAAGGAGCTATTATTAAAGAAGTTACACAAATAGGACGCACGACTTCAATTATTGATTTTCCGAAATTTCCGAGTTTGTTCATTAAGTACGACATCGATGGCGTCCTGAAAAAGTTTCGAGGGAAACCTTTGAAATTAACTTCATCTTGTGAGTTGACTATTCTTGAAGGCGTACAATTAAATAACTTCAGCATTGAGGGTAATTGGAATCAATCAGCCAATGATTGGCGAGAGGGTGAACCAGAGGTATTATTTAATTTTCAATAAGTTGGTGTAATTGGTAATTATAAATGTTTAAATAATTTTTTTTTAAATTTTTTAGATTATTGTTGTTGGTATCTACTCAAATCGAGCGTAGTTTGTCGTACATTTATAGAATATTGAAAGAATGATTAACATTTTAAATGTCAATTGTTGGATCACATTGTATGGGTGTTTGTGTGAATGAGATATTTTTATTAAGCTATTGTAGATTGTTGTCGCCATGAGTATTTTTGTAAAGTTGGCACAATTATTAATTAATTTTCACTAATATCGATTATGATTACAGATGATTTGTGTTAGATGTTTTTGTATAATTTTATTAACTTAGTTGTACAGAATATTGAATATTATGTCAGTATGAATGTTTTGGTGAATACTGTAAAAAGGATTAACTCTTTGATATTTATTATGATTATATTATTGTTAAATGTTTGTGTGTACTGGAAGTATGATATGTGAAAATGAAAATATAGAATCATTTAAAGCAGTAAACTATTAGCACGTTTTTCATTTTGTACAAGTTTGTGGGGTCAAATGTTGATATTTTGTGTGATATCTGGGGTGTTTAGGTATGGTATGAGTTTATAGGTATAAATGCCATAAAATTGTAATATATAAACATAGCGTCTTACGCTACTGGCTCTTTCGGTGAGATGATTTTTTTTCGTGCAAAATTAACTCAAAATTTATTTTAACAGTATTTTTTTTTTAGCGTCAAGTGGAAATGTCATCGAGATAAAACATGTGCATATTTACATCGAGCGTAGCGTTTCCCTAGTATAAAAGTCAAATTTTATTCAGCTCTACAATTTCCCCCCGCAAAGTTTGACCGAGAAGATAATCGAAGGTTCTTTTCAATTTTTTTCTTTTTTTTAACAAAAATTTCAAAAAAAAAGTCGTTATAATTCATTTATTCGTTTAGAATTTGTAGAAAAACTGCACTCACAGGAAAATCGGATCGCACAATGCCTTCCAAACGACGAGGACGAAGTTTTGATGATACAGCAACGCATTTTTCGCCTCATCTAAAAATCATCGATTCGCCATGTGACGATATCCGATAAGAAAATGTATATTTCCGGTGATGCTGGGATGGGAAATAATCATTTTGTAAGAAAATGTGCTACGATTGGGGTTTTGGAGGCGACAATAACTATTTAGAGATATTTAAAATCGTTTTAAATATTCCTTTGAAGTTGTTTGGAGGAAAAACCATCAAAAAATACATTTTTGATTCGATTCTAGGTGACGATGACGTCATCTATTTTACAACCGAGATCGTTCGATTTTGTTAAACAGATACGAGAAAATATTTTGTTTGTTTCTTTAAACGGAATCTCTAACTGAGTAAAATTGATGCGGGATGTTTTTAAAAATTGCCCATCCACGTTCGTGATCTCGTCCTCGTTCTCGTGGGACCAGACGAAACTAAAGGATGAAAAGTTCAACCGATGTTTAGTTTTGAACGGATTTACCAACAAAGGCGTCGAGATTTTTCAAGAAAAGTATTTCCACGATGCACTTCCCAGAAAACAGTTTTTTATCGATAAGTTAGTCAAATCGAACGATTTATGTGCGAAAAAAATGTACCTAGAATTGTAAGTGCATTATTTCATGTTTTCCGACCCAACCCGAAGAGAACCGTTCAAAGTGACACAATTATATGTAGCAATGTTCAATGTTTTGTACTTTGAATATACTTTAATAAAGTTTACGAGGAAATGTGACGCGTTAATCTTTGAGAGTTTTTTACGGAGTAATCAATCGATAAACCCATTAGAATTACCTAAAATCGGCATCTTGAGCATTTTGAGTCTCTTTTTTAAATCGATGCGGAATCTCGAAGAAATTATCGTTAACCGAGACGTGTTTACCGATGAAGTAGATGCTTATAAGCTTTTCTTTGATGTTTTTATGGTCGGACTGAGGAATCTTGAGAGATTGTCGGTTGTGATGTTGCTGACGATATTTGAGACTTGTGACGTCATGTTTAATGCGATGAGAATGTTGGGATTGCAAAATGGCGACATGGGAAATACGAAAAAAGCGAAAAGGAGCAAGAAACCGAGGTTAACTAAAGAAGACTGAGAGTTATTCATTCAAAACGTAAACTTTAGCAGTTTACGCGAGTTGCAGCTCTCCCGATTGGACTTCTTATCGAATTTTAAATCTAACACTGCTTTGAGATGTGTGAATTTGGTGCGCACAGAGTTTTCCCGTGATGCATTGCTGGCATTATTCGTTTCCATTTTCCAAACATCTATATAACGGGAGTATCAACTGAAAATTCCTTCGTGAACATACCGAAGTAGTTGAACATACCGGTGGTTATGATAATACATTCGTTATTGACGAAGATCAAATAAAATTATGATTTTTAAAGAAAATTTAAAGTTTTTATTGAAATTTTGAACTTTTTTACAGCCAAAATGCTGCGTTACCGTAACCGTAACCCTAACGACTTGTGACGATTTACTTTACCTGAAACCACCGAGTTTCGAAGGGTTTTTGAGTCTTCTAGTGAATAATTCTGTAGTGATTTAGACTTTGAAAAATACGGACCGAATCCGTTAATAGTAAAAGTATGAAAATAACAAAAATTGATTTTAAAAAAAATGAAATTTATATAAATTTAAATTTAGATGAAGTCTGTCGACAAGAAAGATCCGCCTTTAACCAGAGAAGCAACAATAAATGTGACAATAATGGATGAAAACGATTTATTTCCGATATTTAATCAAACTCGCTACGACGCTTCGGTTTTGGCAAATTCTACAAACGGGGTTACAGGATTATAACTACAGGATTATTTGGAAATGATGGAATTCGATATTCAATCCATGGCAATGTGTGAGTTACGAAAATAAAAATCAGGAAAATGTAATTATTTTAATCTTAAACGTCATTTTTAACGTTTCAGGCCGTTCAAATTCAATACAGTAGCGGGAAGTTTGAACGTTGATTATTTCGATTTGGTACTCGATCAAGGAATGGTTGAGTTGAAAGTTTCCGATTCGGTTAAAATGTTGTGTAAGTTGAAAGTTGTATCAGAATATTCAAATTAAATGTTTGATCAACGTGACAGTCGAAGTTTTTGATGGAGAAATTCCGGCTATGAGTAATTTTACTATGATCGCAGTGACATTAACGGTATTTTTTAATTTAAAATAAAATTAAAATCGACGTTAATTTATGTATATTTTCAGGATGAAAATGAGGGAATTCCACAATTTTTGGAACCTAAAATAATCGATGTTCCTTTGAAAGCAAATGACAGAAATGGTAAAAATTCAATTTTTATTTGTAAAAAAATAGCTAACTTTTTATTTAGGTATCTCATAGGTATTTTCGTGGCCCGATATTCCGCAGTCGACGGTGACGTCACCGACGATTTCACAAATCTCCTAACGGAGATTCATCAAATTACGGACGGCGCGATCGATTTGAAGAGTTTGAACACTTCAATTACCCAATAAATATGAAAACCAGAAGAAATGAATGGTAAACTAATGAACAACAACATTAAATGACTTTTGTGTTTATTTTTCAGCGACAATAATAATATATTTGAATCAAAGTGCAGTTTTAGGTTCTCTCCAACCCATTGATGACAATTTTCTTACGGTAATCTTATGGAAATAAGAGTTTCTTAATTTGTGAAATAATATCAGTCTAAAAACAGAGACATTAACTTGTTTTTTCATTGTGTTCATACCATTATATAAATTTTACTTACAATTATCTTCAAAATGATATCAAAAAATGATCCACCATCTTCTTTTACTTCAGCAGCATTGCCTTCCTTATCTTTACCTTGGACTGTCTCATCATCTTGCATCTGACCACTGCCAATGAGACCTGTTGAAGATTTAGTGAAGAATGAGGTAAATTTGTACAGTGATTCCATTAGTTGTCATCATACCTGAAACTAACAAAGTTACAAACACAAATTTCAATGAAATCCACATTTTGAAGACTGAAAATGCTTCTGTTGCAGCTAGCAAAGAGGGTAAATGAGAACTGATGTTATATTTGTTATCCATCTCGATTTATATTGGAAAAATTAGTAAAACCATTGTCTCTTTGTTTTCAGAAACTCTTGCAGATGCATCCTGTTGAGTACAGATGGTTAATTTGTGTTATAATGTTGAAATATTCTAGTTATATCTATTCAATATCATATTTATTTGTTTTGCAGATATTATCTACACAATATAGTATTTTTAATTAATTTATTTCATTTTATTCTTACAATTTATTAATGTTTAGAGAGAATTTGGAATACGAATTGTTGGGCTGAATCAACGGCTGACTCATATTGTTATCAGATGGCGCAGCTGGTTTGGAGCTACGGGGTGTACTCGATGTGAGCACGGAAATACAAATGGCGGTGAAATGACTGGCTTTGTAGGTTGAATGTATGAATTTGAATAAAGAAAATGTGAGATCGGATTAAAAATCGAGTTTTTAGTTTGATAAACAGCGATCGCCGACGAGAAACGATAAGATTTCTTTATACAGTATCGTTAATGTTGATTCGCGAACCGAAAATTTTAGGTAGAGCTTGAATTGTTTAATTTTTATTATTTTCGTTATTTAATTTACATATTGTTTAGAGGACAAAATGACAAATTGATAACATCCTAGATGGAATTCAAGGAATTTTTGAAGAAAAATGATATTTCCTGCTGCTTTCGTTTGCCTAAATATTATAACACACAAATCAAATGTAAAAAAAAATATATTTTCACTCTTTTTTGCATATATTTTAAAAAATGAACAAAAATAAGTCTTGTGGTTAAGTTTTGTAGCTTTATTCAGTTTATAGAGTTGAAATTTTATTTGAAAATTGAGAGTTGGTAATTTTCAGAATGTCCTTTGGACTTTTTAGAGATAAAAATGGATGTAAGGGATGGATCTTATTTTAATTTTAAGTTGATTTCTTAATACTGCTTTTAATTTCTCTATCCCATTGAATCTTCATTTTCAGAAACTGAAACTTGATGTTTAGAGGACAAAATGACAAATTTGATAACGTCCAAGATGAAATTTAAGGAATTTTTGAAGAAAAATGGCGAGGTAAGTGATTTTATTTAATTTTACAAACACAAGTCCCCTGATCATCAGGCATAAACATCTGACTCACAAAAGTCTTCTTTCAATACTCAGTACTCAAAAACTGACTATAATCAACAATATGCTGATCCTCAAGACTGAAAAAAACCGCATTCTCCGCCCCATTCTCGCATCCGGCTTAAGTTTCCTTAACCATCATTTTTAATAATCCAAAACTCCAGTAATTCAAAAAATAAAAGAATCAAACTGAAAAATACTTATAAAATCTTTTATTGATGTCCAAACTTAAATTCTGTAATGCGCCAACCGCGAAGATTCGGTCGCAATTCGTTCGAAAATGTCGTTCACGAAATTGTTGATGATCGACATCGCTTTAAACGAAACTCCGACGTCGGGATGAGCTTGCTTCAACACTTTGTAGATGTCGATCGAGTAACTTTCCTTCCTGCCGGGCTTCTTCGACGGTTTCGCCGCAACTGGAGATGGAGTTTGCTGTGGAGGACGTATAGGAGGTGGAGCAATT
>JAQIXT010001427.1:0-15853 GCA_034700445.1 Stenotaenia linearis
CATTATTTACCAAACAACACAAGAACTAATAATTAAATCTCATCGCAAACTTAATTTAAGACTCCCACTAACTAAATGTTAATTAACTCTTGTTTGCTGTCGGCCCAAACTTTTCTCTCTTCTACTTTGTTGGGCTTTGCCGCATTTCCGCTCGCGTCTGCAGCAAACGCCTTAAGAGCGCAACTTTGCATCTTCCGGTTCTTTATTGAATCCAATTGCAAATTGAGCAGCGCCAATGGTTTTCAAGTTATTGGCAAACAAGATAAAAGAAAGGGGAAAAATAGATGAGAATGATGCGCCGCATTTTCCGCAATATTAATTCCTTTGAGATGAAATCTGGCGAGTTTCGAACATCAACTTGAACCGCGAGAACAAAACGTTTCATTAGTCAGTACTCGGTAGCCATCTTTTGTTCTCGTCGTATTGATCATAGTTGTTGAGTGGCTAATGACAGACCCCGGGTAATTTAGTGTAGACGGAGAAGGGAATTCTTTAGTTACTCTGCCTTATTGCTAGTAGCAACGTTAATGAAGGAAAAGGTTGTTTCTCGCGCCCTTTTGTTTCTAATGCAAAGGGGTTAACTGCAGGTCACGTGACCAAGGCCGGATCTGTGCGCTCGCACTTTTCTCCTCTTCTCCTTATGAATTACTGGAAAAGTCAATAAGTGACGTTGCGTGAGACCGGGTTCGCCGATGCCGGATTTGGATTATTTTTTTTTTTAAGGAGGGGTTTACTGGAAGTTGATACGAAAGTGATTTTTTTATATTATTTTCTTATTTTTGTTTTCTTATTTTTTTAAAAATGGTTGTGTGTGTGGAAGCCTTTAGTGACCCCTTTCCCTCAAGTTCAAATGGATCGAGGACTAATTAACACCACGACAATAAATATAGTCTGACCCCGTTACAACGAAACGCTATTCGAAAAAATTTCGGCATAACGTAAGCCCCGTTACAACGAATTTGCAAATTAATTTCGTTACATTGGGAATTTTTATAGCGAAATATTTTGGTTTTGAGATCTACCTCACAGCATGTGATGCGAAATGTTTAAATGAAATTATTTAAGCAAAACCATGGTAAAACTAACGTTTGTTGACCTAAAAGTCAATTTCATGCCTGAAAAAAATTTTTTTTTTTAAATTTTATGACATGTTTAACTCATACAGAATTTATAACCAAATTTTACGATTGGAATTTGATTTTCGCACATTTTTATTAAATTATAAATTTCTCAATTTTTTTTGTTGAAAGTCGCTGTGGTGTAAAGTACTTCGGAACTTAGCAATCAGTGATCGTGACTAAAATCATTGATTAATGCTAGTTAATGATTTGGGCGGCTTCAAAGTTAAAAGCCTTCTTTGAACTCTTGATTGCTTTCCTGCAAAGCAGAAGAGATGCAATTTCGTCTTTGCAGTGAAGCCAAAACAAGACGGGATATTAAGTGCTCTAACTTTTCTATTTTCAAAGTTGAGTCGTAAAAGAGATGGTGTTTGGAACTATATCTCTGAATTACGCAGAAATGTATTTCTATATATAGAAAAAATGAGTTTTACAAACTTTTTTATATCTGTGTGCGATTGCTGGTCTCTCTCTCGATTTGGTACAAGAAATTTTCTTCTAGATAATTTTTTGTTGTGACATTCCCTGAAAAATCAATAAATGTAGTGCAGAGCCGTTTAAACTCATGGTTTTGTCGAATAAAAATTATGAAAATTGGATCAACGCATATTAAAACAAATTTGCACTTATGTTGTCGCCCTTTGACGGTATTTGGAGTGGGTTAAAATAGCACTTCCGGTTTAGTTAGGGTCTTAGCATTTTAGGGTCACCAACTACATTGATATATTTCAGTGTCCTGAAAGTGCCAAGTTTCCATCTAAACCGGAAATGCTATTTTTGATCGCTCCAAATTGCAGTAATTCTCGTTAACTACTCAAATTTATTATCTGTTGTTGTGTTTTGAGCAGTCTGAAATATCACTTCCGGTTGAGCTTGAGGTTTGAAATTTTCAGGTCACTGAGACATATCAATGTAGTTGTTGCCCACAAAATTCTAAGACTTTAATCAAACCGGAAGTGCTATTTCTGATCACTCCAAATTGCAATAATTCACTTTACTGCCGAAATCTACGTTTAGATATCACTTCCGGTTTGATTGCAGCCTTAAAATTTTACGAGAACTACCTACTTTAACTGATTTCAATACCCCAAAAATCCCAACTCCCAAACTCAACCGGAAGTCCTATTTCAGACCCCTCTAAACACTTTTAAAATCTCTTTAATCAAACATTTAAGTAAAAGCCTTTCAATTCTTTATCAATAAATTCTAAAATCCCTAACTCCAATTTTTTCCACGAAGATAGAAAAAATTAAATTTTTAAACATTTTTTCCCTTTCTCATGACTTTCGTCTTTTTTTCCTTTTATCTCGTTTTTTTTTAACTTCTCATGCACTGATCGAAAGTGAAAGTGAAATTGAAAATAAAAAAAAGAAATGTATTTTGATGACTCGAGTTTGATAAGATGCCAACGTTTATCGATAAAAGAATGTAACTTTTCTTTCAATTCCTTTACTTGTATAGCGAGATGCTTGTTGCCATCATTTTCTTTATATTTGCCAACTTCTTTAGAACGAACGCTAAGTCTCGTGGGATTTGGAACGCCGGGCCGCGTCCCCCGTAGAGGCGATCGAGTGGTGTTGTAAGAAGATGTCCTTTTACCGAGAAACACAATCCTGTGACTATTCATTCTAAATGGAATGTTTTAATATGGTTTACTTTTTTTCTTCTTTTGCTATTGTGTAAAAGTTGAGCTAGTTTTTGTTGCGTCTCTGCAAAATGAAGTCAATTTGAAGAGAGGGTACCGTATTTGGTGTTTTTCCTGCAATACAGCTGTGTAGATTTTGGATGAATTTACGGAGGTTTGTTGTTTTTTGAATAATTTGCCATTTGAAACAATGTTTATTTGGTTAATTAAAAATCAGGTTTTTTGCGTTTTTAGGTATTTTTTGAGTTTTTAGAGGGTTTGTTTTGGGTTTTTAGGTATTTTTTGAGTTTTTAGGGTTTTTTTGAGTTTTTAGGTGTTTATTTGAGTTTTTAGATATTTTTTGCGTTTTTAGGTATTTTTTGAGTTTTGAGGTATTTCTTTGAGTTTTTAGGGGGTTTGTTTTGAGTTTTTAGGGTTTTTTTTGTTTTTAGGTGTTTTTTTGAGTTTTTAGATATTTTTTGCGTTTTTAGGTATTTTTTTGAGTTTTGAGGTTTTTGAATTGTTAGTTCTCTGTGCACTCGAAGGAAGGAGGTGTTTTGCTTCACATGTGGTTTTTTAATGCTAATTACTCGCTGAAGGAGAAAGTTACCGGACACTTCTATGCACATTGAAGTGACTGAACTGGAATCATATTACAGTAGATGCCGCTTATTATGATTGCGGTTAATGAAATCGGTTAATGTGATTATTTTTACGAAATGCCGACCAGACGATATTTATACATTGAAAAAAAACCATCGTTTATTATTTGTTATTTCAGTTAAAATTACCATTTTTTCACCCAAATTTCACTTTCAACCCTAAAATTGATCCAAATTGAATTTTATTTTGGTATATACTGAACATACAAATAAAATTCAATTTGGACCAATAAATGAATACTCTTTAATGTCATTTCAGCAGAATGCCTTGTTCTAGGCCTAAATATGCAGCTGAACTGTGAATATTGATAGGCATTTTATGCAATAGTTAATCTAGTTTTGCTTGTGTGTTGCACATAAATGTCATCTTAATGGTATAATGCTCTTCAATATGTTGATAATGACGAGTACCGGCATTTAGTTGTCTGCAATTTATTTTGTGACCATCTTAGTTGGATTGGATTCTTTATAAGACCAAGTGTGCGTGCAACAATGTGTAAAAACTTGCTGATTGCTTATATGATTGATGGGAAATAAGTTACAAAAGAACTTGTACAAAAACTTTTTATATTCTTTTGTAAAGAAGTAATTCAACATATAGAACAAACTCAATTTTATTTATTTCTTTGTTCATTGGGCTTTGTTTTCCAACAAGTAGTACAATGGATTCCGCTTAATTGGGACACATTGGGCTGGAACATTTTGTCCCAATAATGCAAAGCTCAGTAAATACAGTGGAAAAAATGGTTTTGCCATTTGTTTCTATAAATAATATGACTGCCTTATCCTAATCACTAAGAAGCAAATTTAGATGAATTCCTAAATAAATCAAAGAAAAATGTTTATTAACAATGTATATCATAAATATTAATCATAAATATTTACAAATATTCAAAAAATAACAAATTGCTACACAATTTGAAGCTCATTTACAGTCATATTTGTCCCCAAATGAATCTGCAACGACTAAATTCTCGTAATTTACTCAGTAATGGCCTTCTCATGCTTGTTATCTAGAAATAATTGTCCCGATTAAGCGGAGGAAATCTTGCTTATTTTTGGGATTTGATTCCATTCTTTAGGATTTGTCCCAAATAAACGGCTGTCTCGATTAACCGGCGTCCCAATTAAGCGGAATCCACTGTATTGCTTTAAGATATTTTCAAATTTTAGTAAAATATTCTATAGACTTGTGACAGTTGATGGCAAGTGCACATGTACTGAAATAGACAATAAATGTGGAAACTAAATTCCATTAATTTAAGTATAGTATTCATTTAAATTTAATCTAATCTTAGAAATAGAAGTACAGTTTAAAAACTTAACCCAAATTTAAAATGAAAAAGCAAATCAATAAATTCAAGAAAATAAAAAAAGATATAGATTCAAGTTAATCCTGTAACTTTAAAAATCCTATAAAAGTCTCATAAATCCAAAAAACTCAAATAAATCCAAAAGTCAAAAAAATTCCTAAAATCATAGAAAATTTATGGGCTTCTGGAATTACTGAATTCTGAGAAAATTCAATGTATTTTTTATAACTATTTAATCTTTTTAAGTCAAATTTGTTGCACTCTTTTATCTGATTAATTGGAAACACCATTTTGCAGGGTATTGTTTGTTTAGAATTAGAGCAATTAATGAGATTATGTCAAGATGACATCAATTAGGGTTGCGAATTATAATTCAAAGTCACTAACTAGAAAAATTGTTGTGTGCAATACTGAGATCAAATTCACTGATACTTCGAAATTATTTTATTTTTTATGTGAGTTTGTTTGACATTAGTTTGTTATTGGATTCAGTAATTATTTGGCATTAAGTGGTCGTAAAGGTGATGCAATCAGTGGCATTATCGAATTGGTATTACTTACGACCTTGCCGGAAAAACAACATTTCTGTGCTTACTTTATATCAACGAAACTGCCAGGGTTAATGATGTCACTTCCGGTTTGTTCAGAACCATGAAATCAAATAAATGTCAACTACACACATCAGTGTATTTGCTCTGAAGTGAAAATTTCAGGTTTCCAGCTCGACGTCAAGTGCCATCTTGATCGTACCAAATGTCAGAGAAATTTTAAAAATTTAAAACAAAATTAAATAAATTTATTTCTAATCCAATAAACCAGCTAATATTGTTTCATATACATCATAGATATGTTGAATGTCATTTTATAAAACATTATTTCAACATTTAATTCAGTATGTTGAATTTATAATGTCATTTTGTTGAATGTCATTTTATAAAACATTATTTCAACATCTAACATTCAATTCTAGATGTCATATTATTGTTATATTACAACATTTATTTAACATTTTTTAAATAACATTATTGATTTATGGGTTGTGGTCTCGAATATTTTCAACAATACACTGAAAAAATGAAATAAAAAAACATTTTTTTAAACTATCAGCTTTAAAATAAAGAAAATGAGTTTAAATTCCACATGAAAAATTCTCAACATCTTCAAACTATCGTCTTGATTACAACTTCTGACTCGATTTTCCTTTTTCTGATAAAGAAAAAAGAAAAAACAAGTTACATTACATTCTCTCTGACATTTCCCCCCATTTTCTTTCACATTCATTCCTTTGGTTTTAAAGTTTTATGTACGACTTCTCTTTGTCTGACCCTATTCAAGCGGAGGTTAAGATGAGTTAGATGCTGCGTTTTTGTTCTTTTACGTGAGATCTTATTTGCATACTCCATCTCTTATGAAAGGGTTAACAACGAAGGAATATTTACAAGAAGTGGTGGTTTAATTAAGAAAACTCGACGAGTTTTTATGAAACTACTTTTGGCTCACCAACTTCAAATCTGTCGATAAAATGCTAAACATTGCGCTTTGTTTACTTAAAGATGAGTCGTCAATTCGGTTTAGCAATTGTTTTATGTTTGTTGTTGTCTTATTTGTTTACGCGAAAGAAATTGGGAAGTTTGAAATTCGGCTTGAAACTGTTTTTGTATTAAAATACTCTTTGCTGACATTAAAGTCTTACTTTTCGATACATTTTTCATCCATTTCCTATTCAAATAATCGTGTTTGTGTATTGAAAATGTAGTGCTTGCACTTGGTAAACAAGTGCAATATAAATTAAGTTTAAAGGTAATATGAATTGATTGTACAAGAAGTCGTTGAATGTGCAAGGCGCGTGATTTTATCAGTGAGAATTGAATGAGTTGGCTGCCCCTTAGTTTTCCTGCAGTGCTTGAGTGTTAAGTAGTTTTTCTTGTTTATTTTCATTTGTTTATATGAAAATGGCAAGAATGTTTTATTTTTATATAGAAGAATTAGTTTTAGATCGATTTATAGCTGCCCCTTAATTTCCCTGCAGTGCTCGAGTGGTATTTTTTTCTTTATTTGAGTTTGATTACGTGAGAATATCACAAATGTTTTATAGAAAAATTAATTTTTGATTGATGGTACCTAGCATTTCTGTGTTTGACAGCTGCCCCTTTGCTTTTCTGCGGTACTTCTGTTGTTAAATATTTCAAGTGCTGTATTTACTTTGTTTTAAGGAGAATGACGAGAATATTGTAAATAGGAAAATTAGTTTTAGATCGATTTAACAATGTTCTATACAAGTCTAATCGATATTTTTCATTTTAATTTTTTTTAAAACTTGGTATCACTAATCAATTTATCAATATACGGTCTGGTTTGTGGAATATTATGTTTGGCAGTGATTTTGTAAATTAACATTAAATTATTCTGTTTTTAAGTTTTTAATCACAAAAGATAGATTAAAAGTGTCAATTAGAAACTTATAGAGCATAGTCAAATTGATATGAAACTAATTTTGATATAAAATATTCCATTATTTTCCCAAATTAATGAGAGAAAATTAATTATAAACATATTTGACAAGAATGTAGTGCAGGAAATCTAAGGGGCAGCTAATCAACTCTCCAATTTCGTCGTGATTGTATCACCCAAAATTCAATATCACTTATTTTTGGGAAAAGAAAAAAAAAATTGAACTGTAACTTAATTTATATTGCATTGTAAAACGTATTGTTCTGTTCACACAATAGAAAAGACGAGTGTATATATATTATTCAAACAATTGGTTAGTTTTTCAATTTCGATGTTAGGAGCTTCGACTAAGTTGGCGCATTGAATTTCAAGTGGTGAAATTTGATGTTCTTCGAACCCCAAATCCTATTATCGCCTTAAATTGTATTCATGGACGCAATACCAATGACCCAGAAGAGCAACAAATATCCGAGTTGTGTTAACATTGAGCTCAAGTGAGCTTCTGTACACAAACTTCAATAACAACAGAAAAAGCAGTTATCAGAGCGAGAGTTTGTATGCACAAGGGAATCCAGCTTGCAATACATTTTGCAGCGTCTTCGGGTAATTATTTTCTTAGCTTTTGTATATCTGGGTTTTGCCATCTGTGATCTGTTTCAGGCTTTGTAATGCTTTATGGAGGATAACATTGGTTGTTAACCTGTGACACCACTGATGTATAAAACAAAATTAGATTACTCTTGGGTATCTGTTGGTTATATGGAATGTCTGCTATAGTAATTTTTAATTTATGACTACTATTATCTGGGTTTTATCAGTTTTTCCATGGGCAGAGTTGGGAAGTTTTTTTACACTTAAAATTCTCAAGGCTGATAAGGAGAACAGAAGGCAAGCCGTGAACTTAAACCTTGTTATTTGATTTAGTGTGTATCTGTGGACTGGGCTCTGATTGGCTATTTGCTGCAGCTGGTTTGTAGCAAATGTGGAATATTTGCTTGAATTTTGGGCCTTTGGATAATTTTCAAATAAGAGAGATTGTGAAGAGTTCGTTGTTGTTGTAGAGAAATACTGTTGTCATGACAACACAATTAGTTAGTTCGGCTTCGTTGCAATACTGTATCTATAGTAATAACCAATCTCTGTTCAAAATGTAACAAAAAATCTTTTCTTTTTCATCATAAAGTAATGGTGATTTTGTCTCTCTGACAGTTCCTGTCGATTGGTTCAGTTGGATCTCTTCTCTGGATACAACAAACAAAAAGAATCAGATCTAGACGTCTCACTCTAAAAATAAAGATATCGATAGGTTAGAGTTGCTTCCAAGATTCCAAGATTCAGAAAAGATCTTTGTTATTTATATTTGAAATGTTGCTGTGAGAAAGAAAGTATTCTTTATAGTGAAATAACTGGTTTAAAGTTTAAATTTGGATGTCAAACAAGCTGGTGAGGCAACTTTCAGACAATATTGTCATGTACTTATGCCAGGTTGCAAAATGGAAGGCTTTAGATGAGAGAAAGATAAACAATTTCGAGTTTTATCTAGTAAATCAGTTGGATGACACTAAAATTAGTGAACTGAAACTTTATTTATTTCATTTCATTTTTTGTAAAACTTAATATTATTGTTTATATAGCTTATAGTTTATAAATAAATTTGTTGGAACTTAAGTTGTGATAAATTTTAGCTTGGCTGCATTGCATGTGCAGAATTTAGGGATTTGAAATGTGGCTGAAAAGAGAAAAAATTTAATTAATTTTTTTTTTAATTAAAAAATATTTTACAAAATGTATGAACTATTTAAACCTTTTTGCCTTATCTCTAAAAACATCTTTTCATTACACATTTTTCACACTCAAAATATATTAGAGAAAGTTAAAGTGATTGTGTAAATTGGCAACTTTGAGCAGAATTGAGTAGAATGGATGAAGATGATAAAGATCTCGCAAAAGATTCTTTAATAAAAGTCAAGCCAAGAAAAAAAATATTATTGTATACGTATTTTGAAAAGTCATTTGTTTCGTTCCTATGTATTTGGACACCTCTAATGATATCATAACCAAATTTAGAATGGTGGCTCCTAAGCTGGAGGAAAAGGGTTTTTGTCTATTTTGGATCCTCCAGAACAATTCCTTCCAGCAAAATGGATAAATCAGGTTCAAGCCGAATGTTATGAGCCGTGCTGCAGCGAGTCGTAAGATTCTCCCTTTCAACCGTAGTTTGGAACGACTATTGGTGGAGGCGGTTTTATCTAGAGACAGTAAGTCAACACACAAAAGTTCAGAACACAATTAGACATTGTACTGAAACTCGGTGTGTTTTAGTTTTTTTAAATTACTAAACTAGTTGCAGTGTTCCGAGTGAATAAAATTTAAATAGAAAAAGTTAAAGATTCAGAATATCTTCAAGATGCTAAGAAAGACTCTTAAGTGGCAAGTTGGATGGTAATATCATATTTTTTTATGGTTTTTGATTGGAAATTGGCTGAATAGCTCATCAATTGCCATCATTCAGAGGAAATTTTAACTAGTGATCAGTTCAGTATAAAAAAATCCATAAATTCTAATTTGATCTCTCAGTCCCAATTTCCAATTGAAATTTCCAATCTTTTAGGTTAAATAGGAATGTTCAGTGGGATTAATAGGAAATCAAGTTCCACTTTCTCATTCCCATTGGAGTCTATGGATTTTCAAACTTCAGGCAGTGGAATCAATTATTCAAACATAAGATTGTCTTTGACAACATACATTGAACCAGACATTTAATATTATATATACAGTATTTACCTTTACTTAATTCACACAGTATAAATGATAAAATGCAAAACTTTTTCTTCCATTTAAAAAAAATACAATAACAACTCTAAACAAACAGTTCCCTCTCCCTTCCTTTACAAAAACATCAAAAATCACAACACAAACTTAATAAACAATTAAATCCAAACATCCAACAAAGTCTAAAGCCTCTGACTGGAATTAGAGATAAGAGAAGAAACAAAAACCAAGAGCAAAAAAGAATGGTAGAAGAGAAGAAAAAGCCGAAACTAACAAGAGCAGAAAGAAAAACCATGACCCTAACCCCACAAGAGACACTGGAGCTCTCGTACAGCATCACCAGCATGATTGGGGTTATAGCTGCAGCTACCACGGAACCCGTAGGGAACTCGAAGAAAGTAGTTGGAACAATGTTCCATGATATTTAGGCCAAGAACAACAGATTTTTGTTTTAAGTGATTTTTGGACGATTGATGCAAATTCTTAATAATGCAATTACTGAAATTATTGTTATTAAAAACAGAAAAATAAAGATACAGTTGGTAAACCTCGAACAAGAAGTCCCCCTTCCCGAGATCCCTTTCACTGATTCTTACAAACTATAACCATTAACTTTTACCCACTTTCCGAGCTAGATTTTCTAATTAATTACTTGCTATTATCAATATACAAAAACTTGCAACTGCACTCTAACCTGCCAAGAATATTCCCAAGAAATATGTGAGCTCCAAACAAGATTTATCATCCAAATGACTAACAGCCTTGCGCACAAACAAGCAAAAAACAACAAGGAAAAAACCAGTCACCGCTGCATGCTCTAATAAACTGAAAACCAGGTACAAATATGTGTCTGACATGCTGAAAATGACATGTAGGAACAACTCTTTTTAATCTGGAGAAGTAACAACAGGGCGGGACCACGCATTTCTTAGCAAACAGATTCCGCTCGTAAATTTGGATGCGTCAGTTTAAGGAAGCACAAGGTGTGTGTGTGTGTGAGCGAGTTACAAATGACGTGGTTCACCGCCTTCCACTGGCATCTGTATCAGTTCTTGGCCATTACCCTTATTGATTTCCATTGTAAATCCCCCGTACGTCCAGTTGTAAATGTTTGGGTTTGATGATGGGTGAAAATACACTAAGACATGGGTGTGGCACTAAGTGGCTGTAAATCACGTAAAACTTGTTAGCGGTGTTTAACGTAAATCGCCACTTGTAATTAAGGCTTGACCCCGTTGCGCATGCGCTATTCGATCCCTTTCATTTTTATAACCGGGTCGTTTATCACCATCATTGCTGTCGTTGCCCACAAAACTTGCTTACAAAGGACACAAAAAGGGTTGTGAACTCTAATGGCAGGCAACAAAGAGAGTAAAACCATAAATCAGACAAACAGCGCCGCTCTGGTGGCCGAGATTGTCTTTTTTTTAAGTGATAAAATGATAATTTTTTATTTTTATTCGGTAATTTAATCGGGGATGTTATTATTTGTGAGATGAAGGGGTGAGTCATGCGTTAAGAAATTGCTTGCAGCCAATTTCTGCGCATCTGGTAACCGGAAGTGCGGCTGTGTAATCCCTTTTGTTTTTTAGAGTGGGGAAAATAGAAAAAAGGGGAAAAAATGAGTCGAGAGAGAAAAAAATTCTCTGATAATGAAGCAGATGGTGGCCATCTGGTTAATTTCACGAGATGCCTCGCTGCTCGTGTCGTACACAGACTTAGCTGAGATTTGAATAGTCAATTTAGAAAGCGAGAAAATGGCGGGGTGGGGAATTCTCCAGCTGCTGCCTGTTTGGCGACTTCTGGCATCAATGGGTTGGACTAATTTCACCTGCATTGCAATTTTTACTCGACTCGTTTCGCTTTCTCACTATTTAATTGTTTTTTTTTTCTTTGTTTTTTTTTCTCTCTCAATGTGTGTAGTAAGTCCCGTGTTATTTGAATGTGCAATTTTATTTTGTCTTTCAGGATTACTTTTTCTCTTTTTTTTGTGAATTTTATTTTCTTTTAATTTTGTGGAGTTATGCAGTGAAGATAATGTTGGAAATTGGGGGAAGAATGCATTTCATTTTATTTTTTTTATTTTTTTGTTATGCCGTGAAGTTAATGTTAAAAATTTGGGGGAGGAATTTATTTGATTTTGATTTATTAAATAATATTTTTAGAGTTATGCAGTGCAGCTAATTTTAGAAATTTGGGGGAATAAATGAGTTTGATTTTTTGTTTTATTTTTTTGAATTTTTTTTAAAGAGTTTTGCAGTGCAGCTAATTTTATATTTATTTGTGATTTTTGGGAGTTATGCAGTGCAGCTAATGTTGGAAATTGGGGGAGGAATTTATTTGATATATTTATTAATTAATATTTTTGGAGTTGTGCAGTGCAGGTAATTCCAGAAATTTGGGGGATGAAATTTGGATTTTTGATTTTTGGTTTTTACATTGTTTTTAGAGTTTTGCAGTGCAGCTAATTATATATTTATTTTGTGATTTATTTAGTTATGCAGTGTAGTTATGTTAGAAATATGATGGGGAATGGTTTTGAATTTCTGTTTGTTTTTATAATGGTTGAAGAAAAGGGTGCAGCTGCAGTTTTGTTTTAATTAGGTTTTAACA
This sequence comes from Stenotaenia linearis, assembly GCA_034700445.1. Classification (NCBI taxonomy): domain Eukaryota; kingdom Metazoa; phylum Arthropoda; class Chilopoda; order Geophilomorpha; family Geophilidae; genus Stenotaenia; species Stenotaenia linearis. Next base: position 12,554 of record JAQIXT010001427.1, read on the forward strand.
CTCTTTAAGTGAGTAAATTGTTTATGCAAAAATGCTTATTAGCTGAATTGGTGCAAACTCGCGAATCATTATCTTGCCTTATCTTGACTTGGCAGTAATTAATTTCTAGCTAAGCATGAATGAGGATTAGCGCAAACACTTTGGGTTATAACTTTGTCCTGGGTGTTACTGATAAAGTTAGATGTGTTTATCATGTTGAAATTTTTATATTGTTTTTTGGGTCTTTGAACTTGGAAATATTGGAAATTTCATCACCAGTTTTAGTGTTTTGAAATATTTTATGAAGAATTTATTAAGGGTTTTTGAACAATACTTTGAAATATTGCATTTTATAAAGTGAAGATGCTGAAATTTAACTTTCTTACCAAAACAAGACAATATTTATCAGAATTTCATATAAAATAAACTGTCGTCAAAAGATACAAAATATTTACTAAATATAGAAAATCTATCACAACATCAAACAAAATCCTAATTAAAATTTATTCAAATGAATTTTTTTTAAATAATTAATATTTAAACAACCAAAATTAATATTTACAAATTCCATTCCATTTCAAACAACAAATGCCTTCACCATCCCCAATTGGCTTTTACCTCAAATTCGAGCAAATTCCCTATTTTTTTCCTCAATTCTGTTTACAAATTGCTTGTTTATTGTTATTTTATCCTCATTTCACCCGAAAACATGCCTTAAACCTTTCATGATCTTCGCAACAACAATGCTCGGCAGCAAAGCTCAGGGGCAGCACAACAGGCCCTATTGAATTCCTCGTAACAGAAACGGGAAACTTGTATTGCTCTTATTTTATTGAGTTGGGAGAAAGGTGAAAGTGAAATTTACGCTTTCAATCGTTGAGGCAATAAAGCTGAAGTGAACGATAAAACCCGATGGAATCGATGAGTTCTGTTGAGTCGAATGAATCTCCATTCAAACACCCATCAATTTAATTGCGCCTATAATTATTCAAGTTAACCTGCACGAATCAGGGTTAACCCTAACTTGAAATCGAATCCAAAGCCCGTCTATTTGATATCGCTTTTGCCTCAAGTCGTAACGATTTCATATTTTAAAATGTCAGCAGATGTTGCATTCAATTCGGAACTATTCAATTCAATAATCCCTTTTTTATTTTCTTTCCATATCTAATTCTCATATTGAATTAAAGACAAATAAATTTTTTTCTTTTTTCTATTTTAATTTAAAAAAATTTTTGGTAAAGAAAATTTATTGGTTGAGTAAATAGAAAAGGAAAATGATTATCTAATCGATAAATAGTTGTCATTCCTTTATAATTCGCTTCATTTCCTGCTTTTGTGGTCGTGTCAGAGTTGTTGGTAATTGCACGGCTTTCTCTGCTATTATCAACAAAGAGCTGGATTTTTCGAGAGTCGAATGTACTCAGTGGTCAGTATGGCAACAACTGTATTCGACACGCTGCTTATAGTGTATTTAGGAAGTTTAGCCTTGATGTGAAGTAATAAATTTAATTAGCTTCAGTCTTGTTTGAATGGATTTTCATCTTGTTTTGAATATTTAAAGCCAAATTATTGTCCTTTTGCTTAATGTGTAGCCACAGCCATTTGTCATTAATGCCATAATGATATTGCAATCTGCCAGATATTCTCAAGGACTGATAATGTACGTTTTATAATTTATAACGCACGTTTTCAAATAACGTCACCTGGATTAATCAATGAGAAATGTGCTGTTCAACGCTGCTCCTTATAGCATGAAAGCTCTGCAGGCAATGCATTTTTATTGGAATTGATACTAGCTGCCCCTTGTAGCATGAAAGCTCTGCAATACATTTTATTATTGTGGGAATTTGGTATTCGCTGCCCCTTGTAGCATGAAATCCCTGCAATACACTGCATTATTATTTGAATTTGGTATTAGCTGCCCCTTGTAGCATGAAAGCCCTGCAATACACTGCACTGTTAATTGGTATTAGCTGCTCCTTGTAGCATGAATGCTCTGCAATGCTTAGCCTCATTACTACGTTTGAATTTGGTAATTAGCTGCCCCTTGTAGCATGAATGCTCTGCAATACACTTGAGTATTAATTGATTTTAGTGTTAGCTGCCCCTGGAGAACAAAGGTTCGTGATATCATCTATTCCTGTCTTTTTTAAGTCAGACTCAGCTTCTTTATATGTTATAGAGGGCAATTTGAACCAATTTTGTCATGTCGACGTTACTCGATCATGATTTGGCAAAGTCTAAGTGCATTTCTCAATTATTTACACCGAGTGAATCTTGTTAATTTCTCTTGAGAAATGACAAGATTGAAAATGTAAATTAAACACGGACTAAAATCATGAATTAAAAAAATCTAAATTTATATTTATTTAATGATTTGATTGTGTTTAAGACTAACTTTGTTTATGTAAAAGCAATTTGTAAACACGCGACTGCTTTGCCAACAAAATCCTCATTTTTCACTGTCTTAGTTAAGCAAATGGCTCATTTAACATGATACTAATGTTCTCATTGCAAGGTACTCTTTCGAATGAATTCGCTCCAAACTTGGATCTTTTTCTTCCTTTTTTATCCTCAAACTTGACGTTAAATTTTTTACAAACTGTTTTTATATTTACGAATTCTCTTTAATGCAGTTTTTACTTGCTTTCAGCAATAAAATATTTAATGTTTGTACCCGGAAATTAAGGCAGCAAATTTTAATGCGAATCTAAAAACAAGATAATTGAAATTTAAGTAGGTTTTGTCAAAAAAGTGGCGCATCATTGAAATTTTGAAGGGTATTAAGGGGATTTAATGGAAGGCCATTTTACTAAAAGGGAAAAGTCGACGTCCATCGATTCAGTAATCGATTGATGTGCAACTTGGCTTCTTTTCTGCGTTGTTCTAAGAGCACTTGAAATTAGCTCTTTATTGAGAAGAAGCAGAAGGGCGACTTTGAAAATCAACTTGACACGCATGGATTTTTTTTTTGGAAGGGAAATTATAGGATAAGAGTTTTTTCAGGTTTTTTTTGTATCTTGAAAGGGAAATTTTATGTGATATGTATTATTCTATTGTTTTATGTCTTAATGCATTTTAAGGAAGGCTTTTAATGGTATTTTTAGAAGTTTTTTTTAGAAGTTTTATTAATGGGTTTTTGAGGTATATTTTATTGTTTTTTTTTTAGATTTAATATTTCTTTTATATTAGATTTTATTGCTTTTTTTGCAGATTTTATGGTATTTTGGTGATTTTTATGAATTTTTTTGGTAAATGTTTTGATTTTTTGGTCTGAGTTAGTCGTATTTGATGAATTTTAATGATTTTGAGTTAGCA